>MJUU01031698.1:25598-50366 GCA_002080025.1 Modiolus philippinarum | reverse complement strand
CTTCAGAATCAAATGGTCGTCCCCTTATTGATCCGTTGAACAAACTTATTCATAAAGGGTACAAACACAGCATTGTTGTTAAATCTTTACTTCTGGTTATCCACACACTTTCGAAGAAATTTCGTGGATAATGTTATACCCTCCGTCTGTCTGTCCGTCCGTCTGTCCGTCCGTCACACTTTTCTTGTGACTCAAACTCCTCCTACATTTTTGGATTTAGGGATTTAATTTTGATGTAGAATTGTTGCATATAGTCTGTAGATGCGCAATCAGCTTTCGGATTTTTGATATTGCTCTTGGTGCAAACAACATGCCCCAAGATGTTGATTTTGATGAAGGCCCAAAGATGTGGATTTTGACACATGTGAAAAACATGGCGGCCAGCATGGAACATGGTTTAACATAGAACCCTATGGGAAAATCACATTTTCATCTTCTTCTCTAAAAAAACTGAAGTAAATTCAACCAAACTTTACAGGAATGATGTATGGAAGGTCCTTTACAACGAATGCTCATTTTGTTCTGATCGAATTGAAAAACATGTCCGCCAGTGTGGAACTTAGGTTTAACATAGGACCCTATGGGAAAAATCACATTTTCATCTTTTCCTTTGAAACTGCAGAAGCAAATCAACCAAACTTTACAGGAAGGATGAATAGAAGGTCCTTAACAAAGATGGCTGATTTCGTTACAATCCGTCAGAAAAGATGGCTGCCAGCACGGAACATAGTTTATCATTAGACCCAATGGGAAGATCACATTTTCATCTACTCTTCTGCACCCACTGAAGCAAATTCAACCTAACTTTACAGGAATGATGACTGAAAGTACTTTACAAAAATTGCACATTTCATTTCAATCCGACAAAAAACATTGCCTCAAATGCAGAACATAGTTTAACATTGGAGCCCAGTATGAGAAAACCATCCTTTTCTTCATCTTCTCTCAAAACAATTAAAGCAAATTATACTAAATGTATAGAAGGTCCTTGCAAAAATTACTCATTTCAATGAAATCAGACAAAACACAAGGGTGCTAACTGAGAACATACCTAAACACCCTACCACTACAAACCCATGAAAGTCTGAAATGGGCACTATTTGTGCTCGACTGTACTTTATTTTACTCGACAATTCTGAAAAAGTCTGAACTGTACTTGATTGTACTTGACCTTTCTCTAATTGTACTTAACCAGACTGATTTTCACTCAATAATAATCTGAATAATACTTAACGGTCTGAATTTGTACTTAACTTGACGGAGATTGTCTTGACCCGTGCTCGACCAGTAACAATATGTTTATGCAAGTCTGAACACTACTTGACCAAGTCTGAATTGTACTTGACTTGGTCTAATCCATACTCGACCGAGGTCTTAACACTACTCGACCAAAAACCCAACTTTGTATTCAGAATCTAAATACCCAAAACAATTGTACTTGTAGGAATTGGTACTCCCTTTTGTAACAAAATAAAAATAAGCTTGTTTTCTTTCATAATTCAAAATATAAAAAAATCTAACTTTTTATCAATGCCAAATACTTGCTACGAAAACAAAATTCAAAGGAAAATGGACACACTTTTTTACATATGATTGCATTCAAATTTTTCAGTTTTAATCTTTTTAATTTAATGAGAAATTGGGGAATGTTATTTTAGATTATCAAGATTTGAACTTTGTATCAAGATGTTGAAAGTATATTGCAGAATTTAAAAGTGTTAAAAGAAATACTTGCAAAATTCAAAGAGTAACTTTAATTTTCAATTCTGTAATATGTCACTATACTTAAATACAAATTACTTCCAAAATCAAATCCCATTTTCCTTCATTTTATGCATGTCTAATCTATGTTTATCTCAGAAATTTCTTTACTACATAATTATCTATTTATGAATCAATTTTAATTAACAACATCTTTACAGTTTTGACACTTTGATTTTATAATAAATTACTGGTATGGACATTTGTAATCAGGTAAATTTAAATATTATAACTAATTAATAGCATGCTTGTAAAGATAATTGTATTTTCTAAAATTTAAATTTGTAAACATTATCAACTCATTAATATACAATGTAGTATTTTTATTGGTAGTGTAAATAAAATGTAATATGGCTAAAACAGATGAAGTTGAATTGCAAAACAGAAGGAATTTCAGTTTCATCAACAGTGTTTTAAGCATAAAATTAGGCAAACATTTTCACTTGACAGTGCTCACAAAATAAAAAAAACACACATTAGATACATATACAGAGGTCAAGTATTGGTAAAGCACTATCTAGTATGGTAACTAGGTCGAGTTTTATTCAGACATGTAAGAAATGTCGAGAACATTTTCAGACAGTCAAGAACATTTCAGTCTTGGTCAAGTAAAATTAAGCATGGTTAAGACTTATTCAGACAGGTCGAGTAAATTTCAGTACGGTCGAGCACAAATAGTGCCCATTTCAGACTTTTGGTGGTTTGTAGTGTACCCCATTGGTAAAAAACATGATCATTTTTGGTCATGTATGGCGTAGAAACGTTTTGTCAGGTGAGCGATACAGGCTCAGTCTCTGAGCCTCTAGTTGGAATTCTACCTAGCAACCATACTAAAATCATTCGTTTAGTTAAAGAGAAACATTTTAACTAAAGTTTTTCAAAAATATTTGATTCCAATTTTGGTACATTTCCCGAAAGTCTCAAAGACCACTTACTTTTTGCAATTCTACCTAGCAACCATGCTTAATTAGCTTCCTTAATTTAGGACAAACACTTTCATCAATTGGATTTCAAAAATTTTTGATTCCAATTTTGGTTAATTTCCTGAAAGTCTCAAAGATTACCTTTTTTGAATTCTACCTAGCAACTTTACTAAAATCATTTCTTTAGATTCGGATAAACATTTTAACTAAATGGATTTCAAAAATATTTGATTCCAATTTTGGTAAATTTCCCGAAAGTCTCAAAGACCACTTATTTTTTTAGAATTTTACCTAGTAACTACTTAAATAACTTCTTTAATTTAGGTCAACACACTTTCATCAATTGGATTTCAAAAATATTTGATTCCAGTTTTGGTATATTTCCTGAAAGTCTCAAAGACCACTTATTTTTGGGAATTTTACCTAGCAACCACACTTAAAGAATTTGTTTAGTTTAGAACAAACATTTCAATTAATTTGATTTCATTTGATTCCAATCTTGGTAAATTTCCTGAAAGTCTCAAAGACCACTCATTTTTTTTGGGGGGGATTCTATCTAGCAACCATACTGAAATAGCTTCTTTAATTTAGGACAAACACTTTCATCCATTAGATTTCAAAAATATTGGATTCCAGTTTTGGTATATTTCCTGAATGTCTCAAAGACCACTTATTTTTTTGGAATTCTGCCTAACAACCATATATCCTTAAAGTCTTTTTGTAAAAATAACGACTATTAGTAGTTTTATTTCAAAAATATTGTGAAAAATATGCACAAGGGGTGTCAAACAGGGAGTGCGGGGATAGCTGTCGTTCCGACAACCTCTAGTTTTTATTGGCAAATATATTGATCAGCTTCTCAATGCTTTACACCATAACTAAATTAAAACATTTTTTCCTATTTGCAGTATTTTTTTTTTTTTGCAATGTACAATATCATATACATGACATCCGTTAAACTGGCCCTAATTGCCATTGAAAAGGTAAGCGTTTTTGTACGGTAATAACTCAAACATATTTATCCACATCTAAATAGACACATTGTAAGGATCTGTCAGATATTCACCGAGCTGAATATCTGTTTTCCCAAAGGTCACTGGACATTTATCATTGAATGTTTAATTTCCCGCCCCTACCCATTTCTCGCCTTTTCCAGTTGCAATCGATGGAACAATCGCAGTGAGAGGAATATACATGAACAGCATGATTATTTGGGTCAAAGCTCATCAACTTATTAACGATAGTAGCCACCTTTTGGTAAATGCAAAGTTGAAAATCTTTGTTGTAATATAGATCAAAGCTGACCATTTTCATTCTCAGACAAACTTACACTTTCTTCCAAAATGCCCCCCCCCCCAAAAAAAAATGCCACCTGTTTCATGTAGTCACTTAACTGGTGTTCTTGCTTTTGCCTTGTCTCTGGACTTTGATTTGTGTAATCTTGTGCTTTGTTCCTTCGGTATTCTACTGCCGTTGTTTTTTAACTCTCCTTCTTAAACATTTTCAATAGTTGTGTTATTTCCATTTAGTGGTGTCTTTGTGCGGCTATACTAATAGAGTTTCACATGATAAATACTGTTTTTCTCTTATCTCTTGTGACTGATATATTTGTAACACGTTTCTGTCAGTTTCTATGGAAAAAGTGTTTCTTTAGAAAAACAATTTCCTCCTCTTTTCCCCTAAAGATATCCTCCTTTGCGTTAATTTTAATCATTTAGAACGCTAATTCTGATTTTATAGAACAGAAAGTTCATGCATTCTTTAAATAAGGTATACCGAAATAAAATTGTTTAATCAGATAAAAAAGGAATGAAATAGTATTTTGTGGGAAGATCGACAATTAGATTCAGGTATGTCGAAATCAAACGCATTCGGTAATCGGCAGAAATGTAGAAGTCCGATGAGAACGTTTACTATAAACTGCAGGTACCTACGAAGGCTTATATAAGACTAAACATTGTCCAGTTTTATAACATTTAATCCCGTTCTAATGCAGCTGATTAGAGGTTACTCCTTGAAACACGTGTACAGCATAACAAAATTTACTCTTTATTACTCAACATGCGTATTTTTGTAATTTTCAGTTTATTATGCAACTTGGTTTCATCTTTTTAGCTCACCTGACCCAAAGGTTCAGCGTGAGCTATTGTCAACACTTGGCGTCCGTCGTCCGTCGTCTGTCGTCCGTCCGTTAACTTTTCACATCTTTATATTCTCCTCTGAAACCACTGAAGCAAATTCAACATAACTTTACAGGAATGATGTATGGAAGGTCCTTAAAAAAGATTGCCTCTTTCGTTTCGATCCGATAAAAACATGGCCACCGGCGCGGAACTTAGGTTTAACACTGGACCATATGGGAAAAATCACATTTTCCTCTGAAACCAATGAAGCAAATGCAACCAAACTTTACAGGAATAGTGTACTTAGGATCCTTAACAAAATGTGCTCATTTCGTTCCGATCAGATAAAAAAACATAGCCACTAGCACGGAACATAGTTTAACATTTGACCCTTTGGGAAAAATCACATTTTCATCATCTCCTCAGAAACGGCTGAAGCAAATTCAACCAAACTTTACAGGAATGGTGGACTAAAGGTCCTTAACAGAGATTGCTCATTTCCTTCCAATCTGATAAAAAATATGGCGGCCAGCAGGGAACACAGTTTAAATTTGGACTTCTGAAACCTCTGAAACTTTACAGGAATTATGCACTAAAGGTCCTTAACAAAATTTGCTCATTTCGTTCCGATCCGATAAAAAACATGGCGGCCAGCGTGGAACTTAGGTTTAACATTGGACCGTATGAGAAAAATCACATTTTCATCTTCTCCTCTGAAACCACAGAAGCAAATTCGACCAAACTTCACAGGAATGATGTACTGAAGATCGTTAACAAAGATTGCTCATTTCGGTCAGATCTGACAGAAAACATGGCCGCCAGCAAAAAACATAGTTTAACATTGGACCCTTTGAGAAAATCGTATATTCATCTTTTCCTTTGAAACCACTGAAGCGAATTCAACCAAACTTTACAGCAATGATTGATTGATTGATTGACTGAATATTGTTTAACGTCTACTGAGCTATAATTCAGCTATATCAAGACGAGAACAAGTTTGCTAATAAATAATCACTTTCGGGTTTGGAAAGGGTCATGGTACGGGAAATTCTGACTGCTATTGGAAAAGTAAGGTGAATCGAAACGGGCGGGGAATTTAGCCTTGTAGCCAATCACCTACGCACCACTCAAAAAAGAGCTTGCTACAAGGGTTCTTTAACGTGCAGGAAGCGTGGCATTTCTTCCAACACATGGACCTGAGCTAACATCCCATCCGAAAGATAGGTTGGGTATTTATTCATCCTGCACAACCACAGACATCCACTTTTGGAGGGGTTGTACCCCGCAGCCTGGAATACTGGGTCCTATTTCTATATCCCGGGGTTCCTTCAGGGTCTTTACAGCAATGATGTACGAAAGGTACTTTACAAAATTTGCTCCTTTCATTTCGATCCGACAAGAAAACATGGCCTCCAGTGCAGAACATAGTTTAACATATGAGAAAACCTTCCTTTTCATCATCTTCTCTGAAACTATTCAAGCAAATTTAACTAAATGCATAGAAGGTCCTTTGAAAAAAAAATTCTCATTTCAATAGGATCAGACAAAAAACATGGGTGCTAATGGAGAACATAGCTAAACATTAGACCCCATTTTTGGTCATGCATGGCATAGAAGCATTTTGTCAGGTGAGCGATACAGGCTCAGTCTCTGAGCCTCTAGTTTTCAAAATTTCTTAGTTGTTTTGTTAGGAATGATCTGACAATATTTAGTCTCAGCGATGTAGATCTAATTTAATCAATTCTCAGAATGGTTAAAAGAGTTAAAAGATGAGCGACTACATGTTTCTTAGAGCTTATATTTTGAAGCCTTTAATTATATTCCATCGGTGGCGAACCTTGCTCATGTTAAAGAAAGAAACATAAGGCAATCATCAATTACAATGTTTGTTTCCATATGACACATGATCAACCAAACTTGCTCTACCATCTGAAATGTAGGCGTATATAATATAAGATGATCCTGCCATATCTGAACCGGAAGTAAGCTCATGCAGAAAACGTCGTAAAATTAACCAAACTTTGTTTTGATGCTGATCCACCATCAGAGATACACATGCAAGGCAGATGTTCACATATGCACAGATACCAGGATCTTGCTCCCATGCAAGCTTAAGTCGATCCAGCAGGAAAGATATACAAATTGACCAAGTTTTGACCGGAAGCTGAGCTACCATCAGAGATACGTGTGCATGCAAGGCTAGATGATCATACAATGCAGGCCGGGAAGTAGTTCATAGAAATTGTCCCCCCAAGTAGTTCACAGAAATTGTCTCCCCTGTAAATTTGTATACCTTTCATCTCCTCAAATAAACAAGATGTGTGATAACACAGCCACGGTAAAAAAACATATTGCGGTATTTTTTACATTTCACATACAATGGATCTTATGCTGCAACAATCCCTGTATAAGAAATATACAATTTACGTGATTAATTTATAAAACATTGTTTTAAAACCAAGTCTATCTGATTATCGAATTTATGACAATAAAGAAAAAATCTTAGCCACTCTCAAATGGCATGGGCGGGAACAAAATTTGGGAGAATTATTTAATATATAATTATGCATCGTATAAACCATATGAAATTGATTTCTGTGTATGGCCTTTTTCAGGATCCCTTTTTTCAAGTTTTTAAGTAGGGAGAAAATGGACTTTTCATTATACTTTTAGCTCGCGAGTGATTTGTACTCAACGTGAAATAATGGGGTAATCAAAGGAGCATGTATTACTTTTAGTATTTGTTAAATTTCAAGATTTTCGGACACGTATTAATTAGTATTTGAAGTGTAATATAAGACTGGTTACCATTTGGTATTCTTTTAGGGTGATTTGTTGAAAGTTTCGTTTTTATACAAAGTTGATTCCTGAAAGAAACCTCGGAAAGAAGGCATAGGAAATAAAAATTCGATCGTGTTTGGACTTTTATTCTGGCGAAACTCTGCAATGGGCGGACTCAAAAAATTGCACTTGGATTAACAAGAATATTGGGAATCCGCATGCAAATTTTGGCCAAAATCAAAAAATGGCCTTTTTGGGGATCCACTTTGAAAGACAGGAAATTGATCGTTTATGCCGATTTGTGCATTGTGTGTGCATCTATATGTTCAGCTGCGTCAATCTACGTTATTTTCATATAAATTTAAATNACTTGGATTAACAAGAATATTGGGAATCCGCATGCAAATTTTGGCCAAAATCAAAAAATGGCCTTTTTGGGGATCCACTTTGAAAGACAGGCATAGACCTTTTCACGCTAACTGCGGGGTAGTCCATGAGCACACTCATTAAAAACTTCCAGAGGAAAATTCTTTTGTTCTACCCCAAGCCCCACCTTCCGGATATTTACGTTACACATGCTCTCTGACTGGCCCGCAGTTATCGTGAAAAGGTCTATTAAATTGATCGTTTATGCCGATTTGTGCATTGTGTGTGCATCTATATGTTCAGCTGCGTCAATCTACGTTATTTTCATATAAATTTAAATCATAGGGATGAAAAATTTTAGTATTTTTTCCATTGGATATAACTTTTATAATTATGCATCTATGGTAAACAATCCAAAAAGTAACATTTCTACCTCATTCAAACGAGAGCTCAATTTCTATTGTTCTATTTCAACCACTTCCCCGCCTGCAATGTACAGTAACTGAGATAAGAACTTAAACGTATACGTGAATTTAAGTCGAAAATGTAGTTCAAGGAGACCTAGTTAAGAGGCTGTCAGTCAACCAAAGATGTTCTTAATTGCATCGTTTGAAGACCCACCCAACCCTGCATGCTTACACATGTTACAGAGATATACATTAATGTGAACGAAGCCGCTGGTGGCACTCTAGTAGTTCACATATATATAAAAACATACGCTGAGCTTCGTAATGATTTCGTAACGGAAATTGGTCATATCTGAATAAATGGATTCACATGTCCAGTGTTTATTTACATTCCAGTCAGCATGATACGTCCGGTAATAGTGTGTTTGACAGATTCATTCAAACGCTTATGTGATCTTTCCCTTTGGCGGGGAATCAGAAAGTTTGGTGGGAATGTCAAATGGTATGGTCCGCTGGACAGGGGTGTTAAGGGGGAATCTCAATAGGGAAATAATAGGGTTCCATAGGGTATCACCCCCTTTCCAAGAAATAATTCCAAAGTCGAAATCCTGGTACCTAGTATCAAAAGGAAATCAGACAGACACTCAGCGTTCATTTCTGTGGAGGGAACCGAAGAAGAAAACTCTATCGGTAGGTCTCTTTAGTTGTATAGAAATTGAACCCAGGGACAATCTGTCGCCGCAGATAGTGAAACGTCGCCAAGGGGTGAAGAGCAAAGTGTTCAACGGGTGGACAAGGTGTACCGGCGACGGTACAAGTTGAACTGAAGGACAAGTTGTCCAAGGGGACAACGTGGACAGACTGTATCAGACAGATTGCCCAGTGGATAGAGGGTACCGGGGACAAGTTGTCCAACGCAAAAGGACATCCTGTACTAGACCAATCTAAATATATAATGATTCAGGGTAGAAAGTACAACGTATTGTTGATATTAAATATTCGTTGACATTTCATTAGTACAAAGCATTGTACCATTGATGATGTAGATGCCATATGTTGGTCATATTGTTTATTAGCAAAGAGCCCCTGTACATATTTTAGTTCTGTGTAACGGACCTGGCTTATTATCTATGCGACTCGACCACTGAACACGTTACAATTGCTGTATGAAATCTAAAGACTGCATAATAACCATAAATCGTCATTGCTTTCCACCACGCAAAAGTTACTACATGCCGAATTACGAATCATTATTTTATTTATTTTTATTGTTGTAATGTAAGATGAACTTGTGTGCAAAGTTTATCAATTATTCACTCAAAAGATTTCAGTTTTGTTTATTTTATTGAAATTGACCATTTTGCGTCTTTTAAAAGTTTATTTCTTTTTTCCCAGAAGTTCCCAATATGGTTTCGCCAAATCAATTTCTGGTTTTGTTAGATCAGTATCGGGCAGAAATCCACCTCCATGTCCATGGAGAATTGCAGGATCGATATGGATTTGTCCAGGATCGATATGGGGAAGTCCAGGATCGATATGAGGTAGCACAGGATCGATATGAGGCAATCCCGTATCTACATGACTCTCTCCTCCGTAAGTTTCGGTCTTTTCTGGGGATTGTTCTGTTGTGTTAGTTGGTTTTGGCATATGGTGTCCAAAAAGATCTGAAACAAAAAAATAATTGTTTTCTAAGTAGACTGACTTTTTTTTTAAAGAATATTTTCATAATCGTGTGTACATGTATTAAAATCGTAATTTGTCTGAACGTGTGTGTGTGTGTATGTGTGTTCATCCTGATAGTAAAAATTTTATTTATACCTCGAGTGCATGGATGTTTGCGCCTCAATAACTGTCTATCGGCTACATTTTTTCTACTGTGCACGTTTGAGATGAACCGCGCTTTTTCTAAACACAGGCTTTTAAGTTTATACACTGAACCACAGATACACGGACATGTACTCTATATTCTGTTATTATCTGTTTAAACTCAGTTGCGCCTTCTAGGTAAAAAAGATTTTAAAAAAAAAAGAGATCAGTTGTATCATTTAACCTTAATTGGCTATGTAACCAAGTCAAGCAATTGAAATTTGTTTTTCATGTTGTATTGCTCTCTGTTTACCCGAAACATGACAAATAACGACATTGCAGCACTACACTTGAAATACGGCAACACCGCTCTCACTGACGTCACCACAGTGTCTTCAACAATTAGCGATGGCTAAATAGCTTGATGTTTTGTTATTGTTTGTTATGTTGTGTTTGAAAAAACTTAATCTTGCCTCCAAGTCCACAATCACTGCAACAAGGGTGTTCTCCGCAGCAACTTAAACAAGCGCCACCATGGTCGGGGAAAAGATCGGGTAAGTCTCTTTTCAAAGGTACAACAACTTTTCCATCTACCTGTGTTCCAACTATAAATGAAATACACAAATTTTAGGACATATTTAATTCCAAAGACGTTTAGTATACTTTATTAAGAATTGTAAGTAATACGGAGTTTTAGTTTGATTTGCATTGCATTCATAACACATTCAAATAAGGGTGTAATAATCATTCAAAGCTCCGCAAGTAGCTTATTAAAAGTGTTTTTCTATGAAATATTACAGAGCACAGGGTGACTGATAAGTTTTATCACCACACTAAGAAGTTATAATTCCAATTGCTAATGAAACGTTAAATTTCATTGGTCAACGTCATGAACAACAAAGAAGTTATGTTTATGATAAACTTTGCTTGCCCAATAATACACTCCGAGGTTAAATAAGCAGTATATGGTGACGTCAAACTCAGTGAAAACATTTTTTTCAGTTCAAAGGATTGGAATTATAAGAAATAAAAGTAACTTTTGGTGGGTTTATGGATGTGTAAACGAGGCCTTTCACTCACAAATCCTTCGGGCTTTATTTAGTTTGTGAGCTACACACCGATAAACTACTCCGAAATTATTTTTATTCCTCCCGGGGGTAACTTCTATATGTATAGGTACGGGACGTGCGGCAAATTTGGGGGAGAATTTCCCGAAAGACTTTGGAGATTTCGGGTCTATATTTTAGCAATTTCTGGAGATTTCGGGTTTAATTTCTTGTTGTTTGGAGATTTCGGGTATCAAATTTTGTTTTCCTGGCCAATATAAACAAAGTGAAAGGATTAAGTGATTTGCTACATTCCTGATGTAATGTCACTTTAAATTAGGCATTAATCTTTTGATTACCACATCCCCTTTGGATAAATTCGGGTCATTATTTTAGTCTCTTTGGATAAACTCAGGTCTCATATTTGGCCTGACCTGGATAATTTCGGGTAGGGGTTTTGAACCTAAAGACGCACCCCCGTCATTTTATAGTCAAGTTACCCCCCTCCCCCCGAGTTATTCCTATAGTAACACAACACTATGTTGATAAAAGAAAGGCGAGACATCGCGCGTTTTACATCCATTTCAACAAAAGTAAGAAGTCACGACTATAAAATAATAGAATAACGTCATGTCGCGTGAATAAAATTATTATAAGTGTTTATTATTGCATAAATGTTAACATTATTAAATTAACATATCATAAACAAAGATATGATTTTACCACATTGTACTAGATTTTGTCGGATGAATGATTTCTATCACTACTCGTCGAGCGACTCGTACTGATTTAGCTCATTCAACCGACTCTACCTGGAACAGGAAGTGTTCTTTTATATTTTGTTTTTGTTTTGCTTTTGCTTTTTTTTTTTGGTTTTTTGGGGTTTTTTTTATTGTGTAGTACGACCAATATAAGACAAGGTCGCGCGAAGCGGCAACAGAGGTAAATGTCTAATCCAACATTGCTAATTGATCAAGTCACAACTGAATATCCTACATATTCAAATGGCAAGTTTTGCCGTCTCTTAGTTTAACCGTTGTATTTCTTAGATTCTTAATCTAACTAAAATCAAAGATCAAGATATATTCAATAAAGGTTAAAAATTTGAAGTCTTTAACCATCGTTTTGCTGCAGTTCACTAGGGAAAAGTCGGAATATCTCACACTTGTGAAAGATAATTTTGATCTGATATAGTGTATCGTGTAAGAATCTATTAGCCTCGATTCTGTAGAGCTTGTTTAGATTCTTTAAATTATATTTATTTTGGTCCATACCATACCAGTCTTTGCTTTACTGATATTAACTTCAAAGGGATTACTAAATAAATATAAAGATATTCTATAAATGTTATGACTTCAGGATATACAAATACAATCCATCCATGTTTCTTCATTTATACAACTTCTATTAATGTAAAATGGTATCACTCTATCTATTAAAATGCCAGCAAATTTTTTATTTATATACATAATCATAGTATCAGTTATATTTTTTATACGTTTTTTAAACAAGAGTTGTCAGAAGACAACATAGCTCGCCGGGATTCCAGTAACCTCAATGCACAATAAATTCAAAAGTAATAAAAAGCTTTCTTTACAAGAAAGTCAAATATATCAAATATAAACACCCTATCATTAAACAACTTAATTCTAGAAGCAAAGTTAAAGTTTTTAAAAAATTGCCCTCAGGGCAAGGTCAAGGTCAAAATGTCTACAAATATGGTACCGGAAGAAAGCTCTAACCATAAGGAAGTTACATACAAAATATAAACACCCTACCACTAAAGGCCTACCTTCTAGAGGCAAGGTTAAAGTTTTAAAAAATTGCCCTCAGGGGAAGGTCAAGGTCAAAATGTCTACAAGTATGGTACCAGAAGAAAGCTCTCATCATAAGGAAGTTACATACCAAATATGAACACCCTAAAACTAAAAGTCTACCTTCTAGAGGCAAGGTTAAAGTTTTTTAAAATTGTCCTCAGGGCAAGGTCAAGGCCAAAATGTTAACAAATTTCGTACCACTAGAAAGCACTCATCATAAGGAAGTTACATACCAAATATAAACACCCTACCGCTAAAAGCCTACCTTCTATAGGCAAGGTTAAAGTTTTTTGAAAATTGCCCTAAGGGCAAGGTCAAGGTCAAAATGTCTACAAGAATAGTACCAGAAGAAAGCTCTCATCACGAGGAAGTCACATACCAAATGTCAACATCCTAGCTATTCAGGTCTCAATTCCACAAGCCAGGTTAAAGTTTTGCTGACGCTGACGACGCCGACGACGCCGACGCCGGGGGTATGACAATAGCTCTCCGGACATTCGTCCCGGCGAGCTAAAAAGTAAAAATCCTACACAAAATACAATAAATTTCATTCAATTAAATATAGAATTTTTAGGGCTAATATAAAGACAGCTTAATTTCCCATAGTCGTAGGAATTCATTCTTACCAACTGGTTTGAGGATGTTCAAGAGTTTAGGACTCAGTCCACAATCATTACAACATGGCGGTTCTCCACAGCAATATAGGCATACTTTATCTGTCAAATTTAACGCTGTAAGTAAAAAAAATCACATGACATAAATATATATATAACAAATACAAATAAAAAAGGGCGGGAAAATTCAACATTGTCTGACTTCAATGAAATTTGGTTTCCAAATAGATCTTCAAAACCGGTGTTGAAAATTGTTCGTTGACCGCCATTTTCAAAATGGCTGCCAAAAAAAGACGGGAAAATTCAAAATTGTCCGATTTCAATGAAATTTGGTTTCCAAATAGATATTGATGTCGCAACTGAAAAATATGGTGTTAAAAATTGTCGTTGACCGCCATTTACAAAATGATGCCTTGACTTCAAAACTGGTGTCAAAAGTTGTCCTCAGAACGTTTTTTTTTGTCAAAAAAGCCCCAAAAAGACACATAGTAAAAATATGATCAGACTTTAAATACAGTTCAAGATATTGGTGGTGTTCGAGCTACCAAAGTTGGAGAGACTGAAGTTCGACTGTATAACTTACAATGTTAGCGGGATTGTGGCAAATAAAAGCCAGGTGAGCGATACAGCTTCCTGGGAGCCTCTGGTTAATCAAATTTTTGTAAATTTAAACCTTTTGTTTTATTTCAAAAACACTTTGAGAAAGAGGACAAGCTTGTATAGCAAAAGTGTTCATCTTATCTCGAACTACACGTTCCATATATCAAATTGATAATTTAACTAAGCATGGTAACATGATAATTAAACAAATATATGATTTTAGTACCGATCACAAATCAAGCTAAGGCCGCCAGCACAGATCTTATTTTATTTAGACCCTTTGAGAGAAAATCTTGAAAATTGTTAATTCTTAAAAATCATTTCATACATCAAATTGATATTATCATGACAGTAATCTACCATATGATTAATTTACTGCATGTATTGTATTTATCATTTTTTTCAGACCAAGGGAACAATCATTTAGTTGAATAAGGTCCTAGATTAGAATATAATGTGTTTTATTGTTCTTCATTTCAAAGAAAATTGTGTATTTTCAGCAAATTAAACCCAACTTTACATAGTAAGTGAAATCTTAACTATATTAGAAACCCCTAAATGGTTTTGAAAGACAAATTGTAGGCAAAAATGATAAAATAAGGCTTCCATTCCCAATTCACCTCATCATAAGCCCTTTTCATATAGAGGCATTTCACTTTAAATCGTGAGAGCCAACACATATGGCAGTTAAAAGAAATAAAACTGGATACTTATGCAATATAAAGCACTGGGTAGTTTATAAATATTTGTTTCCGTGTGTCTCGTAAACTTTCTTTAAAATCTAATTATCCAACGGAACTACTTTTATTATGAAATTTTCGGCTTAAAAAGGACTGTAAACTTAAAGATGAAATATTATAATGGGACAATGATGCGGGCTCCACATCTCTCTGAAAGCCCGGAGTCCACGTATGAAGAGCAAGGAGCTCTGTGAGTGGCACTTGGAGCCCGGAAACTTTGTGTTAGGACCCAGAGTCATTGTGTTGGATCCAAGAGGCCTAGTGTTGGAGCCCGAAGCCATTGTGTTGGAGCCAGCCCGGGGCCCAAAGTTTAAAAAAGGTTGGAGCTCACAGCCCGTGTCATTCTCTTATTATAATGTCAAATCGTTCATTCTCAAAGTAGTTTGAAAGGCATTAGATCTCCTTGCATTTTATCCATCCAGATAGGGTAAAAAGTTTGCACATGGATCACATTTTCTTGGTCAAAGGTCACTTTATAATGCATAAAATGGACAATATTCAAACTTTTATCAACTTCCAATCATATTTCCATATATTTTAAGGCATATAAACGGCTAATGGAAAATGAATGATAATTGTAGAGAGAACCGTTGTCTGCCAAACTTTTGATGCCTTATTGTCTGCCAAACTTTTGATGCCTTATATATATCATAATTTCTTAATTGGAATTTTAAAAATGTTTGCTAATGTTGTTTCTTTTAGGAAAGCCTTTCGAAAAAATAAAAAAATAAAAAGAATAGAGAAAAGAAAATCTGAGTTTTCATTCTAATTATAAATTTCCTGACGCTCATACTCCAATATAACGTAAAAGACTGATGATTACCTTGTGATAATGACAGAAATGTCAGGCACATAAACAGGAACATGTTGGCTGGAACAATGAACGCGGATAGGAATGAATGACTATTATCTATGTGAATGTGGCACATGTTATATCGATATCATAATCAAGATCTTGATGACACATTTTCGGAATATACGGCAAATGAATACAAAAAAAAACGAAAATGAATAAATAAAAAAATAACCATAAACAATAATTCGAAAAAATAATATATTAAATGAAAAGATAAAATACACAAGAAATTACGCCATGGGCTGAAATCACTTTCCGTGCACCCCCAACCCCCACTTATGATCCAGACCGATTTTTTTTTCAGTCCTTTTAAATCTCCTCTTTAAAATAAAACATGTTAACACGAATATAACCTGCAAGCATAGACAGTATAGGGCCACTTTTCTAATACACCACACACAATTCTTTTATTTTAGTTTTAACCTTAATTTCATCTTTTAAGCTCCATGATTTTCATGTAGAAAAGTGAGATGGTACCAAATTGAAGCTAATTTAATATACTTTATAATGAACACAAGTTTGGTCACCTTACGCCATTTTTTTTATCTGGGGATTCAAAAATGTACCCCCCCCCTGAAAAAAAAATTGCAAAAATGACGATTTTTAAACTGTCAATTCCTTTCAGATAAATAAATCTTGTCATTTGATCTAGTTTTCATGCCTTATTTATCAGTTGAGATACAATGTTAAAAAATAAGACCATTAAAGTCCTTAAAATTTTGATTCTCGATATAAAATTTTTGAAATTTCGGAATTTAAATATTTTCATAATTTCGTACTTTTGGATCGTACAAATTTGAATATATATCTAATAATCGCCAATGCAATAATGATTTATGATATGTAAGCAACAAATTGGGTGAAAAAAAATTAGATTCAGACTTTTTGTTGGATCAGAAATGCCAAAATTAGCACCCGTCCCCCTTAAAATTAAGGGAAATTTTAAAATATTCAGGCTCTAAATGATATAAAGATACTGTCCAATGCAATTTTTTGTGGGTATTTCACTATAGCTGACATGCAGAAGACCATTAAAGTAGATTTTTGCCCTTCTGCTCGAAATTTTATGAAAAATGGGAATTTTTCGTTTTCCAGAATTATTGCTGTTTTGACTTAGAGATGTAAAAACTTCACGAATTTGGTATATAACGTGAAAATATCGTTTTATTATATCTAAGCTATTAGAAAGTATGCCTTTGAACATTTTAGACTGACTAAACTCACATAAATTGCAAACATAATGCCCCTCCCCCCAAAAAAAATCAACACAATTTATTTTATTTTATTCAACACAATTTATTTTATTTTATTCCGCTTGAACAGCTTAAACATTTTATAAAGATCCAATAACATATAATTTCAAACAAAAAAATACACAGAGCTCCCATAAATCACAAATAAGATCATGCGCGTGGCTTATGGGCAGATATACAACAATTCAACTTTGAATTTTGTAAAATTCCGGAATGCTGAAAATTCCCTTTATTCACGAAAATCACCCAAAATATTCAATTTTACCCATATTTTGGCGTCCAAATTGCATATTGCGATATGGCAAATGCATTTCTTTTAATTAGTATGTTTTGTTCATACATATGTACGGACAGGCATATTTTTGGGGATTTTTAAGCATCATTTTCTTGGGATAGGTGTAACATTTTTATTAAGAGTCACATTGAAAACTCCTGGTTTTTCTAAACATTGTTTTAAGATGTATCACTTAGAACAATGAATTGGCATATCTGCAGATAAATCCTCCAGATTTGCCACATGTGAATTTTTGACGAATTTGAAATGCTGAAAATTCCAATTTTTCATCAATTTTCTTAAATATATTGAGTTTAATCTGACAAGTAGGACTTTAAAAAAAACAACGGCAGTAGAATACCGAAGGAACAAAGCACAAAATTACACAAATCAAAGTCCAGAGACAAGGCAAAAGCAAGAACACCAAAAGACGGAAGACCAAAGACACAACATGACCACAAAACACACAAACATTACATATACAGCACAAAAAACTAAAGCACTAACAGTGTGAACTCTCAAAAAACAAGAGTGACAACAGGTGCTCCGGAAGGATAAGCATGTCCTCCTCTGCACACAGCACCCGTCACACGGTCAGTGAGGTATTTGTTTTTAAAGATCTGTTAGGTAACTGATTGGTTATTGTCATTTTCTAACCCTTAGACAAAACCAACTAAAACCGTGGTACGTGTAACTTCTCTAACCCTCAAACAGTACCAAGGTGAAATTTTGAAAAGCTTTTGTAATCATTTTAGTATTCAAACGTGGACAAGGACAGATCTGTATCACAGACATCACTAACGAAGACAAAACTAAAATTTAACAAGACAACACAAAAAAACTAAAAGTGACAAAAATGACTAAATGACAAAATCATGATGAAATTAAAGCAACATTGCTATATGCAATGTAGACTTTGCGTGTTTTGGTTATTTCTATGCGAATATAGACAAAAATGACCATTTTAGGAAAAATTTGTAGGGGTAGAGGTAAGATTTTCGGCATTCAGAGCCACATTAAACACTCCTTGTTTTTCTAAGCAATGTTTTAAGACAACTCATATATCCCTAAGTAAAATTAATTGGCCTGTCTGCAGATATATCTTCCAGAGTTTGCATGTATAAAGATTTAACAGTGAACTTTGGACAAATCTGAAATAGAAAATGCCCATTTTTCATCAATTTCGGGCAAAATATTGAGTTTAAGTCAAAAATGGCTGTTAAAATACGAAATCACAATGTGATTTTTGCAACATTGTCTTATACAACACACAATTTGCGTGTTCTGGTTATTTTTATGCGAACATAGACAAAAAATTAACAATTTTAGAGTAACTTTGTTGGGGTAGGGGTAGGTTTTATGGATGTAGGAAGCTTATATTACTTCAAAATTGCTATAATTTGTACAAGTTGTAAAGAAGATATAATTCTTTCATTTTATACCCTCTTTTCATGAATATGAACCACTCATAGATAAGATGAGGCAAAAAATGGACAAAACTATCGAAAACGAAAATATTCAAAGATCTGTTTTATTTGTCTATTTAAAGGTGGTAGTTTGGTCATTCAAAACATATTAACATTATGTTAACATGCTTAATTTTTAAGAAGGGACATTAAATGACTAAAAACAATTGCAAGAATTATGAGATGTAAAACATACTGGTTTCTAAGGACCATTGAACTTACACAAGTTCGAAAAAAAAAAATTTAAAATTTACGTCAACATTTCGAAAGGGTAGGGGTAAGGTTTTTCAATTTTTATAACGTATTGGGTATAGAAATGGTACTTATGTGGAATATTTGTAAAGCTTATACCATAGGCTTTTATCCTATACCATGTTTTTCATAACTGAAAGGTACCAATCAACAATTTGAAGTAATTAAAAGAAAAACTTTTATCAAAAACGAAATTTCGGTGGGTCTAAAATTGGGGCCTGTTCCAACATTGCGTGCAGTTTATGCTCATGTTTATGTTTAATTTTGAAGAGGGGATATAAAAGGACTGAAAAATGTGGGTGGGGTTCATAAGTTGGGGGGGGGTGCACGGTTGGTTATTCCAGCCCATGGACTAAATAACTCTCAAGACAATAAGCGTAATTGTCTTATCGTTTTCACAATAAGAACTTATTATATTCCTTAAATTTTAGCATGAAGACCGTTAAATGAAAAATCTGTTGCTTTATACATCCAAATGAAGAAAGCTGACACATTTAGAATGCACACCATAGTTCTATTTGTTGGAATGTCCTGATCCTGATCCATAGATGTCGAGGATTAAAGCGCCTCAACAGGAGTTTCTGGAAAGATCACAAAATTATCGACATTTTGCATTTAATGATAGCTCTTTGTGTCCCATTTTAACATTTTTGGCAATCCGGTAAAAAAGGCACACGTGTTCGATCTAACAGTAATCAGTAACTAATCGAGTTAAATTCTCTTCTGACATAATCACACCCGTAAAAATTCACAGGCCGGAATTCAGAAATCAATTTACTTAAGCTATGTGTCCAAAATGCCGCAAAATAAAAGTTGCTTTTAAAAGGATGCCTGCTTTCCATTGTCAAAATTAGATGGAACACATGCATCTTGTTTCATAACCTTCTCAAAATAACAGAATAGTATTTTGTGTCAGATTTTTATCACTTTTAAAAAATGCAAATCATTTGTCGAAATGAATCAACCGTCTAACTTTTCCCGCGGTTTCATTGTCTAGAGTTATTCCCCCTATACCAGTATATGAACATTTGGTAATATCCATGGAAACACTAGGGGGTTGTAACAGAACATGGCCTTGCGACTTTTGATGTTCAGTCTTTTCCTGGTTTCTGTATGTTCGCCGTGACATTTTATTAGGTGACACATTCTATAAAAGTTTCAAAATCAAATCTTTCTGAAACTTTCAGCACGATGGATGTACCTGGTTTTACTTTGTAAAATTCATAGCAATTGATAATAACACAGGATTAGTATTTGAATTATTTTGTTAATTTAATTTTGTTAATTTAATTAAATGTTGATTGAATTAATGCTTATTTGAGAGTGAATTTAGACCAATATGGTTTGTGTGGCTGCCATGGGTTTTATCATCACTCCGAATGCATGTACATTCATATTTCTGTATTATACATACATATGGCGTCTATATTTCACAACCCACTCGCTATTGGCATTATGTTGGATGCCAAGCTTGGAGCAGGTCATACTTACCCTTCGGAAGCACTTGCATGATAATTTCCGTTTTTGTAGGGTTTCACACTCTTGTGAGTCTTAAGTTTTGTTGCGTTCTTTTGTATTTTTGTTTACTTGAGGTTGTCGTTATTTGTGTTTAATTTAATATTAATTACTGTTCTTTGGGAGATTTTTTTTTATTTTAGATTTTCCCTTTCATACTTTTCACTTCGGTATTCGTTTGCCGACGTATTCTATACTAATTTATGAACCTATAATCATTTATATTGGAAACTCAGGTCCTCATGTCCTACTTTAAAGGTAGTATTACAGACTTGATTAAAACAGCTGATATTTACAGACAACCAAAATATTAATTCTCTTTCTACTTTGCAGACCAAATCTTGCAGATAATACTTATGCGTTACTATAGGAAAACTGGGCAGATAAAGGGAAGGGTTTGTTACCAATAAACCGGTTTAACCCTATCGCTGGCTTTTGCTAGTGCCGGTACCAAGTCCGGTTGTCCGGAGTTCATATCGTTGTTTATGTTGGTCTTATTCTTGTATGTGTTTTTCGTGTGTTTTTCACTGGCAGATTGTTTCATGTATTTTTAATTTTCAGCCATTGTAGACGTTTCCTGTTATCTCCCCTTTTTCATTATGTACCCTTCCGTCCGTCAATGTACAAGTTAATTATAAAATGACTTGACACAAATTGATGTATGATAGTAACCTATCTAGTTGCAAATTAAATTTGAATGTGGTTTCAATTTTATGCAGGCTTGTTATTGTTCAATTTTGAGCTAATAAATACAGAAATGTGTGTGAAATTTGTTCAGATTTTGCTTGGCATATTTTTTTTTAATTTGTATAAGATTTAGAATACCCTTGACAATTCGTGTTTAATTGTAAGTGTAGCATATAGTCTATAGACGAAACAATGAAGTCATCACTAAAGAAGTTTTACGGTCGACATCACGATCTTGTGGACCGCTATGGGATATATCTGTTTCCCAGATGACAACTGAACTTTCTCTTTGCCGCTGAAGTTTGTTTTTCCTCTACCGGATATGACATGTTCAACACGGCGGGTTTCTTATAAGAAGCAGATGATGCTTACTCTACCGGTGCACTTGATAACGTCCATGGGTTTTTTATTCGGTCCATGTTGATCATTTTTATATATGTGTGTGTCTTCATTTTTCTTTTCTGTGCCGTACTCAAGTTGTTTCTTTGTTTTTTTCGACGTTGCCATTGTCTTTGAATTGTTCGTTTTAGACTGGCGTACTTTACTACACTACCATAGTACAACGAACAGCTGATTAAACATGGACTTCAGTGTGGACGAAATGAACTCCATTCAATAAGTTCATATGTTCTTGAGAATGTTGTCATTTCAGGTAAATTTGTCAGATTTTCGGATGCCTCGAGTTTTATCATTCAGGGAAAATATTTATTTTGCTTTCATATAAACCTAGCTTTTCCCATTAGCTTTAGATACACGTTGAATTGAAATATATTTATTGCACCGACAGATTAAGAATGATAGGTATATCCAGGATTTCAGACGAGGGGGATCATATTGAAGGAAATGGTACAGAGGAATGAGGCAATAAAATGAAATTTCGACCTTCCTTTAATCAGAATTATTTGATTTATTTTATTGTTTTTTTTTAGGATTGCATGGTGTACGATTCTCCTCGACCTCTTCCTTACTTTCAGTTCGAAAGGTATAGCGCAGCTAGACAAATCTTCTGTGTAGCTTTTCTGCGTTTGGACTGACTATTTACAAACACATCATGCAATTTTTAGGCTTGTTTAGGAGCATCCCAATATCCCATATCTTGACAAAAATATCCCTTTAAAAATTGAAGATATCCCATTTAATATTGAATTATCCCGTTTTCCATAGTCAAAATATCCAATACCCAAGTACCTTTTGTCTCAAATATCCTATATTCCATTAACAAANCGATGTTTCCTGAAGCTACCTGATGATGTTAACTTTATATTAAGAAGTCCCAAGACTATATAATAGACGTTAACTTTATCTTGGGCGGTCTTTAGACAATAGTGCTTGTTCGCATACACAACGTTTGGACTTATTAAGCTTTATGCTTTATTGTTTTCACTGTATGATTGTCAAATATGTGTTTCCTCAATAGAACATTTGTCGTATAATAGTGTTTTAAATCATGGATTAGCCTACGCCCATATCTGAGCCCCACTGTGTTATAAATTTTTAGGCTTGTTTAGGAGCATCCCAATATCCCATATCTTGACAAAACTATCCCTTTAAAAATTGAAGATATCCCATTTAATATTGAATTATCCCGTTTTCCATAGTCAAAATATCCAATATCCAAGCACCTTTTGTCTCAAATATCCTATATTCCATTAACAAAAGTGGTAAATATCCCTTATCCCAATATACCCAAACAAGCCTCACTTTGGCGTAGCAATGAATTTTTCTCATGAACTTTTCCCGTTATATCTTCTTTTTTTGTTTTCATTTATTTAGAATCAAACGTTTTAGCGATATTTGGTGTCAGGCAATCTATAAATTAAGAAAAAAGTCCTTTTTGTGGAAAAAGTTAATCTCATGAATTTTATTTAATCTTCGACCAGTCTTATTTTCTTTTTCGTGATAATGTCAAACTTAATGACATAGCGTGTTTAAGAATATGAATTTATATATTTTTACAGCAAACAGTGTGACTAAAAATCGCTTCTATTCATTTACAAAGAATTCCAGAGGGGTTTGTCCATTCAATACCGAGACTAAATTCGATTTCACAGTCTAATGTATAATGATGTACCTATTAATGATATTGTTAACAAAATCTGATATTTCTGAGCTTCGTTTACAGAGGGGCATTTTTCTATTACATGCTAGCAATCCCATTTCCTTGCCGCTAGATTACCATTAAGCTAAATCACGATAGAGTACTCCAATTTTCTGCAAGGATTGTGATGGTAAAGAAATTTACACAAAATGTGTCAAGTTTTCAATTCCATTAGTAAAAGCAACAGATTAATTTGGTCTTTTGAAGAAAAATATTGTAATCATTTTGCTTTTAGGTTCGTATTCAAACGCTATAATTATTTCGCTTCAATAATTATTTATATGCCTAGATTTACGGAAATTATTCCTTCTAAGAAATTGGTTCGTTTTACAAAACCGACAGCTCTAAAAGGAGACGTTGGGTTTGCTCATAGTATCGAAACAATCAAGGAAATCCCCAAATCCCTTGTTATATCTTTTCAAAGTCTAAAAAGAAATTCCAACTTAGTTTCTTCAAACCCCAGAACACAAAGGATCGACTTTCCCTCCTGGATGTTTCACTGTGGTCTTCCGGTGATACGGGATCGACTATAACTGTTTGACACAAGACACTTCAACTCCAGGGTGTTTGACTATGGTCTAACTGTGATACAGGATCGACTATAATTGTTTTACACAAGAGGACATGGCCTAAAATCTTGAAGTGAAAATGGGAAATGGAGTATTATTCACTTCAAGATTTCAAAATAAATAATGAAATTGTAATGGGGTGAAATAGTGACATTGTATAAAGTAAAATAGTGAAATTGTATGGAGTGAAATAGTGAAATTGTATGGAGTGAAATAGTGAAATTATATGGAGTGAAATAATGAAATTGTATGGAGTGAAATAATGAAATTGTATTGAGTGAAATAATGAAATTGTATTGAGTGAAAAAGTGAAATTGTATGGACTAAAATAATGAAATTGTTTGGAGTGAAATAGTGAAATTGTATGGAGTGAAATAATGAAATTGTATTGAGTGAAATAATGAGATTGTTTGGGGTGAAATGGTGAAATTGTATGGAGTGAAATAATGAAATTGTATGGAGTAAAATAGTGAAATTGTATGAAGTGAAATAATGAAATTGTATGTAGTGAAATAGTGAAATTGTATGAAGTGAAATAATGAAATTGTATGGAGTGAAATAGAGAAATTGTATGGACTGAAATAATGAAATTGTATGTAGTGAAATAATGAAATTGTATGAAGTGAAATAGTGAAATTGTATGGAGCGAAATAATGAAATTGTATGGAGTGAAATAGTGAAATTGTATGGAGTGAAATAATGAAATTCTATTAAGTGAAATAATGAAATTGTGTGGAGTGAAATAGTGAAATTGTATGGAGTGAAATAATGAAATTGTATGGAGTGAAATAGTGAAATTGTATGGAGTGAAATA
>MJUU01031698.1:8566-21265 GCA_002080025.1 Modiolus philippinarum | reverse complement strand
TATTATTATTATTATTATTATTATTAATATTATCATTTCTTGAATATGATATTTTGAGTTCGAATCAAGTTCATGAATTTAGATCGTAAGAGTACTTTCTTTCCGGTGCAGAATTTCTGGTTACATAAACAGTCTATTGTATTTCTACCTTAAGGTCAAGACCAGTACTAAATTGTTATTAGTCCATTAGATGTTGTGGATATTCTACCCTCATGCATTTTATCCAAAAGGAAGGAATACACTACTGAAATAAATCAGGGATCCCCTGTTATACAAGAAGCCTTTTGAACCGGATATATTATCATTAAAAATCAACCCCTGTATCCCGAAGGCAATTCATTTGAGAACTGGTTTGTTTGAAGTTTATGATCAAGCTCTTTCTAGAAATATTGCTATTTTTTCCTTATATGAGCTTTTTAGCCAATCGGACGTAGAAAAAAAAAATTCTTTTCCATTTGCCTGTAATCATTTCATCCACATTGAAAACCCGTAAATGTGTATTAGTTCATCGAAATCGGTCTGTGGAACCAAGGCGGACATAAACGAGTTTCGAAAAGGCCTTATAAATTACTTTTCTGAAGTCGTTTAAATATCTTAGTTATTATAACTAAATCTCGCATCATTTTCCGAAGGTACAACATTTGAGAACATTTCAAATTTAACGCAATATTGCAGAATTGATAATTCTGAAAATTCATTCTCGAAATCTCACACCGCAATACGCAAAGACTGGACAAATGCCTATTTGAAATACAACAAAGAATTCCAGCTCCCGTTACTAATACACGGCGCATTCGATTGGCGCATTTGTGTAACACAATTTGCGGAATTGACTTGATTTTCAAGCCGGAATATTCTTGTTTGTGACATCATAATAGATTGACATACACTTTCCCGCGAATTAGCTTCCTTTTCCCGTAAATATTGTCTATTTCGTAAACTATATAAAATAACTCTCTTAATCGAACGGTGACCTGTAGATGTTTTCAGCGTAACAGATAGCTTAAGTGTATATCTCTGAAATATCAAAAAAAAAATAAATAAATAAATAAAAATAAAAAAATCTATCTGATATGTATTTTATGTGAAAGATAAACAATAAGCATGTTCTCACAGTTCCCTTTATATTCTATGTATACATTGCTGAAAAATACTGGATTTGACCTGATTTTCAAAAATATCTTAAACGTCTTATATTTTTATTAAGATTTTATTAAGATCGAACTACCTTAAATGTGACTTTAAATGTTATTTGGGATGATTGCATTTAAATTAAATGACCATTGTATTCTAGGATTTTTGGGTTCTATGATTTTACTGTTTTGTTTTCTGTTTTTGCTTACGCATGACCAGAAAACCTAATTTGCGACTGTTAAATATACGATTTACACTTTCAAATTACTAAAACATATTTATTGTCATACAATTATAACAATGGATTGGAAACAATTTTTCACAACTTACAAATAAAATCCTAAAATACAATATGGTTAGCTTCGAATTGATAATCACACAGTTTCAATTGATAATATGAATATTTATCAAGCAAATTGTATCCTGTTATTTTCACAAGTATGTCGTTATTGTTTCGGAAGTTTCTGTGAAAGACCTCACAAAGCAAATTTTACAGCATTTTTATATATATGTGTGTGTGTGTGTGTGTGTGTGTATCAATTTAAGTTACATTAATAGCAAAATACATCCCTAACGCAATATTATTTCTATGGGTATAAGTAATAGGATATAATCACGAAAGTAAAATTCCTTTGTATTAATTAAATTATCGTGACCTGTTGTGTGCTCAAAAACAATTAATATTACGATTTCAGTAATTTATCATCAAAACGAAGTAATTTTCATCCACTTTCTTGATATAATTGCTATAGTTATTCACAAACGTGTTGCGATAGCATACGCTATTGAGCGAAATTAACAAAGCTTTTCCTGAAATTGACACCAAGTTAACATGGTGTATTAAAAGGAAAGCAATTTACAAATCATGATCAGAAATTAATCATATCTGACAGGTGTCAGTACAAAAATTATGATTTCTAAGCAATCGTCTATGCTGTATTTCTGTATTAAACCATTTTTAGGACGAGACCAATATCGGCGCTTGCAAACCTTCGTGTCCCTCTTTCCTGTGAAGAAAATCAGATGGCATATTACTTGTTTTACACTTAACATGCCGATCGTCCGTCTGTCTGTGCACCCCATCTCATATTGCCGGGGAATTTGAAGGGTTTTCACAACACAATCTATGTCAGGGGTATAAAAAAAATCCAATTTTATTCGCTATACACACTTAAAATTTACAACGCGTATCTAAAAAGCTGACACTGGATTTCGGAAGCATTGGATTTGGGATAAAAGCTCCCCTTTCTCTATCCCGTTTCCCTATAATATACGAAACTTATGAATAAAACCCAATACAGGTAGACTACTAACTCCATGACCACAACCTTGAAAAACAAAAGTAAATCAGGCCGTATTTGAATGATATTATCTTTCCGGTTAATAATATTGTGTTGTCTCGAACAAAATATGATTTAGTTAAAGGTAAACTTCTCATGACTAAAAGACTGTTCTTAGAAGTCAAGTCGAAAACTTGGCTTAGAACGTATGTTTCCAAATTCTTCTGCCCACTGTTTCAGTGTTTTCAGCCGTCCATATTTAGATATTAATGATGACGATGATCGGAGTTTAACGTTTAGGTTACCAGAACGGAAATTGTGGACAGAAGGCATTCTTCTTCGTTATTTTTTCTCTCTTGGGTTTAACCTTCTTTTTTTCCTTTGCCTGTCTGTGGCGTCAAAGAACGACTGGATGCTGTATCAGTGTCGAATGAATTTGGTACTTCTCCAGATCTACGTTTTCTATGTTGAAGCCTTCGCTATAGACACAGTGGATGTAGTTGTCAGCAAACTCCATTTTACAGCAGTGTTGTTTATCGTCGTAGGGGTGACTACTACTGTTGTGCCTATCAATTTTTCTTCCTTCAAATTCTTTCGTCTTCATTTCTATATTTATATGGTTTCAGTTGTCTCCCTTTCTTTGTTGCGATAAACCTTGAGATATTACTTTGCGGTGGTGATTTCATCCTTTTTGCTGCTTTCTGCTGTGTCTGCGTCTCTTGTTCAGGTGTTGCTTTCGTCGCTGTTGTTGCAGTGTTAGTATCAACGGTCTTCCTGTTCTGGTGCCACTTGGAGAGACAACTAGGCCTTTCTCTTCCTTGTATCTGGAGAACGGGGCCTGGTTCGGTTTATTCGAAACCTTGATCCACGTCAGTTTCACTTCCGTCTTGTTGGCTTAATCGGAGATCAGTCCATTTCATTTCATTGCCATCTTTGATGGCGGATGCAATATAGCTTTGAAGTTCATCTGGAAGTTCCATATCTGATCATGACCGACTGGTATTTAGGTATCGAATTTCTCTCAGCTTTATGTAGAATATTTTACAGTTTTGTAACCCTTTCTTCTACGCTAAATTTGTTGGCATTATATTCTTTCCCATATCAGATGGTATAGTTCTCTATATTCCTAAACATTGCATTTTTGCTATGCTGGCTTTCCATGAATTTCATATAATTTGAAGATATTTTGTGATATTTGTTTTAATTTCCACATTAATAAGAGTATGATCAGAAATGTTTATGGCATCAAATTTATGGGCCCAGTTCTGGTGTTTTTCCTTTCAACAAAATATAATCAATTTGTGATTTTCCTTTTCATTATGATTTCTGACAGTATCTTTGATTTTCTATAGTGCGAGGCCTAAAAATATGGTCCCTTTTACAATCTCTCCCTTCATGATTCCCACATAAATGATCTCAGTAAGTTAGTTATTTGAATGTCCTATCTCTATTTAATAACATACTTTCAATATTTAAGGCATTTACCAGAATAAATACGACTCAATATAAATCAGCTGTTTTAATGAAAAACGATGTTTGAAATAGATTCGTTGTGCCACAAATAACCTCAGATATTTATATAAGGGAATTAAGTGTATTTTATGATAGATTGCCGCAATGATTTCCTTTTCATCTCTTTTTACAAGCAGTATCATTTAATGTTTACATTTGTTCTTCCTGATAGTTATTAAAGAATTAGTCAAATCAAACATTGCTTAATTAATTACTGTAGCTAAAAACCAAAAAGGAAGAAAAATGCTCTATTTCATCTTTTGTTGGATAAATGTAAATAATCATACGCATTGAATGTCCAAAAGATTTTATTTGCTAATAATCTATTAAAATTCTCTTGGGGAAAGTTATCCCACGCTACCCGGCACATTTGATAAACTTCCGTCAACTTGCTGTAATTGCTTTGAGAGAATGTCAGAATCGATCATAAAGTTCTCTTTGCCTTCATAATTAGCTAATATGCAACAAGCAATATGTATCTTAGAAGACTGGTAGAAATATGTATTTAATTTGTACACGTTCATACGTGGTGGTCATAGGAATATCATGCTTACAGTCAGTCCGGATTCAGCTTTAAGACTTGACGCTCACGCCTATTTGATCGATTGAGCGGGTCACAAGAGCATGCAACTCCCACTGGACGAGTCATCTGCACATACAATTGAGAAAAGATGAGAGCACACATTTTAATTCACATCACCCATGAATTACAGTTAATGAAATTATGCGAATTGTCCGTCAAGCGAACCCGACAAATGGAGGTTGCACACTCCTGAATTAAACCAAAGCGCACGTCAAATCTGAAAGGACTGTATGTCGGGTGATCCTGTCATAATAAGCGCAAAGCAAATCCTAGAACCACTCTAGAAAAAAGTGTGGATACACGTTTCTCTCCATGCAGTATATAATTCGAAAAAGAGCGACCTCTAATTGTGGCAGTAAAGAAGTAAATTTCCTCCCCCTACTCGTTTTATTCCTTTCTCCCAGGACAATCAAATTCGCATCTTTCTAAGTAAAGTGTTTGAGGCCAATAGCCTTCTCCACAAACCCTTGACAGTTTTAGTTTATATTTCCTGGACTGCTTCTCTCCACAAGAAGCCACTGACATTGGGAAGACCCCATTTATAATTCTATGACTATACTTCTCTTGATCAAATGCAACAAGACAAATCAATGGAAATCTGTCTCAACCATTTTTGATTGATTTTATTGACTCATCAATAAAGGTTCTCATGGGGGTCCTAGGAATCAAATAATCATTAAACTTTTGCCTTGGTAATCAAATAATCATTAAATTTTTACCTTGGTAATCAATACATTTTGGGCTAAGTAATCAAAAAGAAAAACGCAAGCTAATAATCAAATAATCATTAAATAAATGCCCTCGTAATCAAATAATCATAAAAAAATGCCCTGATAATCAGGTAATCAAGAAACCCATGACGGGCCTCATCAATTTGCTTCTGGTGTAGAGAAGCAGCATAGAAATATAAACCAAATCGGTCAAGGGGAAGGACATGGACCCCAAACACTTGACTTGTGATCATGCCATACCCGCTAGCCAAGTTTATTTCTTTCTTCTTACGTTTTTGTATTGATAACTTGTTGAGATATGGCCGAAAAATTTCTCAATAGACGTCAAACTCTAATTAATTAATCAATCAATCAATTTGTGAAGAAGTGGCAATGGAAACGCTATCTCAAGACAAAGCCATCGAAATAGAAAAAGCTACACAAGGATATTAAAACTTGCATCCCAGCTCTTTTGTTCTAGCAGGGGTGATCTGACTCCCAGCAATCTCACCCAAGTTAGAACAAAGAATATTTGTACTTTTTTTTTGTTTTTGTCAAGGTCAGACTTTGAGAACTGTTCAGTTTTATGGACTTAGTAAAATTTTATATTTTACTATCCATAAAATTTTCAAAGAAAGATTTTAAAACCGTGAAAAATAATATTGTCCATATTAGGATTCGAACAAGGATCGTCTCCTTTACTACACTTCTACCACCTGTCATGTGCTATTTGTTCCTTCACAATATTAGTACCAAAAGGAAAAAGTATTATGAAATATAATAATATTTGTTCCTTACGGAATAATCGTTATATAATAATTGTTCCAAAAGGAATAAATATTATGGCAATGTTTATAATATTTGTTCAAAAGGAACTTTTGTTGTGAGGAACAAATATACGTTGACACACCAACTCGTTGGGATTAACGTGTCAAAAATCGAATATAAAGAATCGTTGTAGGGTACAATAAGGATAAATATTATTATTATGTTATTAATCATGTTCTTCTATCAAATGACAATGAAAATAGAGAAAGAAAATGATAATCCCATCACATCAGAATAAAAATGCAATATTTCAAAGTACGGAGCCGCGAGAAAACTCTTCACAAAACATGAGGCGTTTCTATATGTTGTAAACAATTTGTGAATTTGTATGTCATTGTATTGTTTATATTTTGCTTTAACCCGTTAGGGTTTATTTGTGCAAATAAATAAAGTTATAATTGCGAGAAAAAAAAACAAAAAACAAAAAACAAAAAAAACAATCACCCCAGATAACAAATTTATCGTGTCGATAGAGGTGAGTGATATCTAACCCATCACATACAAGACAAATGGAGCATGTTGGTAGGAGTGCGTAAAATCATCCCACATTTTTGAGTATTCTTTATTTCTAACTTTATTTCCTTTCGATATTTACATTAAAATGTTATCCCTTTTAACAGGCCAGTACTTCAGTGCTGGCGCGAAAACCGATTTTATTCGTAAACTTGTAATATTTCTATTTATTGGAAACTTGTAATATCTTAATCTCATATTTTTATTATAGTATAATATGATAATATGAAATTTATTTGGAAACTTGTAATACCTTAATTTTATATTATTATTATAGTATAGAATGTTTATTTCATGACATTATATGCATGGAAATATTTTTTTAGAATGTATATACGTTTTCCTTCCCTTAAAATATTACAAATGTAGCTGGGATGTAAATAAGCTATCAAACTCGGACTTGGTGTTTTTATATAAGCGCATCCCTCCGGCCTCCGGCCGTCGAATTGATCTTATGCAGACATACCGCAACCTCGTGTGATAACTTTTACTGAAAACATCATACAAACTCAACACAACACAATGCATCAATACAAATGAACAGGAAAAAATAAAAAGAACAATTGTCCACATCGGATTTGAATGTTGGTCAAAATTAACTGCTTCTGAAATGGCCGCCAAAAAAAGCGGGAAAATGTAACATTGTCAGATTTCAAGAAAATTGGTTTCCAAATAGGTATTGATGTTGCAACTTCAAAACTGATGTTAGAAATTGTTCGTTGATTCCCATTTTCAAAATAGCCGCCAAAAAAATGGCTGCCAAAAAGGTGGGAAAATTCAACATTGTTCGATTTCAATGAAATTTGGTTACCAAATAGATATTGATGTCGCTACTTCAAGAACTGGTGTTGAATGGCTACCAAAAAGGCGGAAACTTCAACATTGTCCAATTTCATTGAAATTTGGTTTGCAAATAGATATTGATGGCGTAACTTAAAAATGGTCGTTGACAGCCATTTACAAAATGATGTCTCGACTTCAAAACTGGTGTCAAAAGTGGTCCTTAGCAAGAACGTTTTTTTTTTGTCATAAAACCCCCAAAAGACATATTCTGATACATGATCAGACTTTAAATACAGTTCAAGATACTGGTGGTGTTCTAGCTACCAAAGTTGGAGAAACTGAAGTTCAACTGTATAACTTACCATGTTAGCTTGAATGTGGCAAATGAAAGCCAGGTGAGCGATACAGGCTTCTGGGAGCCTCTGGTTTTTCTCGCAATTACAGAAACGCCTCAGGTTTTTGTGAAGAGTTTTCTCGCGGTTGTACTTGGAAACACTGCATCTTTCTCCTGATGTGATGATTTACTTATCACTTTTCTTTCTCTATTTTCATTGCCATTTGATAGATTAATAAATTTACTCACTCACTGCTATCCACACGCTACATTTGTTTTGAAAATGATTAGCTGATTATTGTACTCACTTCTATCGACACTTTTATTTGTTTTGAACATGATTAGTTAATGATTTTTTCACTTCTATCGACACGCTTCATTTGTTTTGAACATGATTAGTTGACGATTTTACTCACTTCCTACATTTGTCATTATTGACACATTTCATTTGTTTTATCATGTAAGGGATAACAACTTTACTAACTCCTGCGGAAACGCTTCTTTATTGTATATGATTTTGTTTTTACTCCTATTGACTCGCTTTGTTTGTTTTGTCATTTGACGGGCTTATAATTCTATCATTTTCCGTCTATCGCCCGCTTTATTTGTTGTGTCATTTAATGGGTTGATGATTTTATACTCAGTCCTATCGACTGCCTTATTTTTTCTTGTCATAATTTTATGATGGTTTAGTTATTTCACTCGCTTCTATCGACACGCTGTATTTGTCTTATCACGTGATCGGTTCAGATTTCTCTCACTTCTGTCGACACGCTGTATTTGTCTTATCAAGTGATAGGTTTAGATTTCACTCACTTCTATCGACACGCTGTAATTGTCTTATCATGTAATAGGTTAACATATCACACCAGGCACGGATCCAGGGAATTCGAAAAAGGGGGTTCAAATTTAGATGTTGAAGGCAATTTCGAAAATATTTGGGGTATTTCTTAGAAAAACGTTAGGAATTTCATTAAAAAATACATAATTGTCCACAAAAGGGGGTTTCAACCCCCGGAACTCCCACCTTTCGATCCACCAATGCACACACTCCTATTGACACGCTGTATCTGTTGTACCATGTAATAGGTTTCTATTTCACTCACTCCTATCGACACGCTGTATTTTTCTTTCCACGTGATAGGTTTATATTTCGCTTACTCCTATCAGCACGCTGTATTTGTTTTATAACCTAATAGGTTTGGATATTACTCACTCCTGTAAACATGCTGTATTTGTGATAGGTCTAGATTTCACACACTTCTATCGACACGTTGTATTGGTCTAATTACGGGATAGTTTTAGATTTCAATCAATCCTATCGACATGCTCACGTAATAGATTTAGATTTCAATCACTTCTATCAACACGTTGTATTTGTTTTATCACATGAAAGATTAAGATTTCACTCAGTTATATCGACATGCTGTATTGTCTTATCACGTGATAGGTAATTAAGATTTCACTCAATGCTATCGACACGTTGTATTTGTCTTGTCTCGTGATAGTTTCAGATTTCACGCACTGCTATCGACACGTTGTATTTATCTTATCACGTGATAGGTTTAGATTGCACTCAATACTATCGAGACGTTGTATTTTTCTTATCATGTGACAGGTTTAGATTTCACTCGGTGTATTTGTCTTATCACGTGATATGTTTTAATTTCACTGACTGCTATCGACACGTTGTATTTGTCTTATCACGCGAGAGGTTTAGAATTCAATCACTGCTATCGACACGCTTTATTTGTCTTATCACGTGATAGGTTCAGATTTCACTCACCGCTATCGACACGTTGTATTTGTCTTATCACGTGATATGTTTAGATTTTAATCACTACTATCGACATGCTGTTTTTATATTTCACGTGATAGGTTTCGGTTTCACTCACTGCTATCGACACGTTGTATTTGTCTTATCACGTGATAGGTTCAGATTTCACACGTTGTATTTGTCTTATCACGTGATAGGTTTAGATTTTAATCACTACTATCGACACGCTGTATTTGTCTTTCACATGATAGGTTTCGGTTTCACTCACTTATATCGACATGCTGTATTTGTCTTACCATGTAAAAGGTGTAGATTGTTCCCACAACTATCGACACGTTTCATTTGTTTTGACAGTTGCTGAGCTGATAATTCGAATACCTGAATTTGTCTTGTCATTTGATGGGTTTGTTATTTTACTCATTCCAACCGTAATTGAATTTTAAAAGAAATAAAATCGAAGTAGTTCTGGACACAACCCAAATTTTTCAGAACATCATGCACGTTGTCTGACATAGCCCCTTTTTATTCTGTAGGATTTTCTAAATACCAAACATTTTGTATATATTTTGGCGAATACTTAATTTTCGCTTTATTTGCGGCCATCATGTTGTCGCGAAAATTGCATACGTTAAATTTAATTTGTATGAGACTTTATGCAGGAAATGATAAGAAATCGCAAATACTTCACCCAAGAGAAAATAAAATCAAACATTTTTTTTAAGAAATCGCGAAATTTGCGACCCGCGAAAAAGAAAAAGAATTCTAGGGTGTATTTTTATAAATTGTTGAGCATACTTTATGAATGTGAAGAAAGAAAACAAATACCAAAATTGCAGTTTATTTCATTTCTACAAATGTCAACTTCCACTTATGTCTCGTCAATGAAGGTGAAAAAAAAAATCAAAAACCAGATTAAAAGATGTGAAAGAACTGACAGAGATCGATTAACTTAAAGAGCATACAAGTTGACATCTTTTCACGAGTTATGTCCTCTTTAGTTTTTATGCCCCCGCCGCTAGGCGGTCGGGGGCATTAAGGTTTACCCTGATCCGTACGTCCGTCCGTACGTCCGTACGTACGTCCGTACGTCCATCTTTTTGGTTTCCGGATGATAACTTGANAAAAACAAATACAGAGACACTGAATGGCAACATCGGAAACACCAAGAAACAAGGACACCAAATGAGTACGGGACAGAAAAGAAAAATTAAGACACACATACAAAGAAGAACAACACAGACCCAATAAAAACCATGGTTGAGATCAGGTGCACCGGTACAGTAAACATCTGCGTCTTATAAGACACCCTTTGTTTGAACATGTCAGCTCCGGTAGTAAAAACAAATCCGGTAGAGGAAAAACAAACTTTCGTTGTAAAGCGGAAGATATGTTGTCATCTTGGAAACATATATCTCATAGCGTTCCACAAGCTCGTGATGTCGACCGTAAAACTTAGATTCTTTAACCTTTAAATAATCGGTTTTCGACCAGCACTGAAGTACTTTATGGCTGGGCTGGTGATACCCTCGAAATTTAAGTACTAATCCATGTTAGGATCAGGCATTGAGCGGCACATCAGAATTTTGAACTTAAACATTTTTGGTCTAAAAGCCTTTATTTTGGTCCTTAAAACAAATCCTGGAAAGTTTTTACATACATTTATGTGCAAACTACAAAGATAATTTTTGACTTGCTATATAGTGGAAAATTTGGCGGGAAAATTGTCACCAACTTTGTCCTGTACAATGTAACTAAATTTCAAATGATAATATTTCTAAAAATCAAAATCAAACAACATGTTTTGTCAAAACAATGTTTTGGAGTTAGTTCTATCTATTTCAGTGTTCAAAAGTTGGCGTTATTTTACTAATGTGCCACCACTCTTATACTATCTGTCTGATTCTTAGATGGACTGGTACTTAACAGTCCAACAGCAAATTCAATGACCCAGCGAAAAAAAAATAAACAAATACATTTTTAGCTAAACAGAGCATCTAGGTTGAAGGAGAATATTACAAAAGTTAATACATGAATTTAATACAGACACGCGTAGAAGAAATGAAATGCTATTAGATATTTCATTCACCAACTAAGTAGTCAGTAGTCCAGCGTTTTGAATGCTGGTCCAAAAAACTGAGTTCATTTGAAAACTTGCAATAATCTATAAAAGTTTGTCTACTGAAACTAAGGAGTATCTCCCTCGTAAAAAGCTACGTCTTCAATTGGTTTTGGGTTTTGTTTTGATATTGCTACTCTATCAGCAACTTTTGCATTAGATTATTTACCAGACGAAAAACAAGGATCGTCTATATGGTGAACGCTACATGTCCCGATAGATTAGATTTACTTATATGTACCTCATGTAAACCTAATACCTCAGTGATACGGGCAAATCTCAGTAAAAAAAGAGGAGTTTGCTCACGTTAACATGGATGTCTTGAACATTAACATGCGACCTACTTCCATACTTCAGGTTTTAACTCTATTCAAAATGACAATATTTCGCCGCAAATGAATGTCAAATGAAGGTTTATTTACATATTTTACGCCAATCATCAAATAATCGGTTTTCGGACCAGCACTGAAGTACTTTATGACTAGCCTGATGTTACTCTCGAAGAATAATGGTCCACCACTTTTTTGTGTTCCAGTTGTTTTGAGTTGATCTGCATTGCAGAGACATTCGATGTGGATAGCATCTGCATAAACCAAATATACAACAACAGACCAAAACAAAGAACATATTAATGGAACAACAGACCAAAACAAAGAACATATTAATGGAACAACAGACCAAAACAAATAACATATTAATGGGAACTTCTTTCTGGTGTACACTACATATCCATAGAGAAAACTACTTGTATGTCCCTAAAGTAAACCTTATACCTGATACAGACAACAGATTTCAGTAAATAAGATAGGAGTCTGCAGACAAAGCTTCTAACAACATAATGTTTGTGTAAGAAACACTATCTCGACTGCCTTGTGAAGGAGATGGGCATCGACAGTTCATCTGGAAACCCTACCTTTACCCCTACTACAATATCGAGGGATGAGATTGTGAAAAAATCACACTTCAGTAATAGCATCATTTGGCATTAAAGCCAATGATGGAAACAATCAACTCCATTACATCTACTTGGTACCTAAACTTCATAAGAATCAATACAAACAGTTGCCGGGTCTTCCAGATGCACCACTAAACCTCTTTCACAGCTCCTCACTACTTTGTTGACCGCAGT
>MJUU01031692.1:0-15857 GCA_002080025.1 Modiolus philippinarum | reverse complement strand
CATCCACTGACCAAAGATGATTGATGTGCCACATGTAGTTTCTCAGATATGAACCTTAACACAAACTTTTACCTGAGTCATTGAAGCGTAAAATGTAGGTCAAAGTGACCAAATTATCATCTGAAGCAGCATCACTCTCCAAGACGCATCCACTGACCAAAGATGATTGATGTGCAACATGTAGTTTTTCAGATCTGAACCTTAAGGCAAACTTTAAAATGAGTCATTGAAGCGTAAAATATAGGTCAGAGTGGACCAATTATCATCTGAGGCAGCATCACTCTCCAAGACGCATGCACTGACCAAAGATGATTGATGTGACACATGTAGTTTCTCAGATATGAACCTTAACACAAACTTTAACCTGAGGCGGGACGAATGGACGGACACTCGGAAGGACGGACAGATGGGTGAGATGCTATATCCCCTCCCCAACTCTGTTGGGCGAGGGGATAATGAAAGTTTTATTGTTTTTTTTTTAAATGCATAAAATGATATTTACATGAGAACAAATGATATAAAAATTAACTCCATGTACACAAACATTGGTAGAAGACAATTTATTTTTCACACTCAGTGAAATATATGTACTACAGTTAAACTTCGATGGCTCGAACTGCAGAAACTCAAACATCATGGATGTCTCGAACCATTTTTCTGAACCCTTTGTTCCAATTTAAACTCAGTTTGACTTCGATAACTCGAACACCCCTCTAGTTCAAACTGTTTTCATAAGTCCCTTGGGTGTTGGAGCCATTGAAGTTTGAATGTATGACCTTACATATGACAACTGGTTTAGTCTTTTTGTAATTGTGTCAACTGCTTCAGATTGAAAATTTCCTCAGGAGAACACAGAAAGAAACATGATCAAAATCCAATGAATAATAAACAATCTACAGCCAAATATACGAAAACACTAAACTTGTCCCCTTTTTCAAAAATGTGTGGGGCCACAATTACCAAACTACATCCCAGCTTTCCTGTTGTACCAAAGAGCATTGTATTAAAATTTCATCATGATGGATCAACTGGAGCTAAAGTTATTGACCAAAAACATTTGAGACTACAGACAATGACGTCGACAACAGCGATGACTGCTGCAGCAGCATACCATTTTGAAACCTCGTAAGTTTTGAGACATATAAAAACCATACAGTAGACTGTCTTACACTACCAAAGATCAACCAAATATATCTGACTTACCAGTAATAGTTACTGAGAAACTGAACTAATCACAAAAACTAAACATGCTCACTACACCATGGCAATTGAGGTCACAGGCAAAAGCAATATAGCTAACTCTCATGTACTAGCCAAGACCAGCCAACATACCAAATACCTTTGAAGTACCACTTATAATTATTGAGAAACTGATCTAATAAGAAAAACATAAATATGTTCACTAAAAACTGAAATTGAGGTCAAGGTAAAAAATTATATTGCAGACAGTCATATACTACTCAAGAGCAGATTACATACCAAATATCACTGCACTTCCACTTACAGTTATAGAGAAACTGATCTATAATGAAAAATCAACCAAGTTCACTAGAACAATGTCAAAATTCATATGACAAACAGTAGTGTACTATTCAAGATCAACGTACATACTAAATATCATTGCCAAAACACTAACAGTATTGAGAAACTGCTCTTATCAGTAAATTTTAGGCATGAAATTTAGGTTAAGGTCATATGTAATATGGCAGACAGTCATTTACTACTCAAAATCAATCTACATAATACCAAATATAATTACTGTAATACTTGCAATAATTGAGAAACTGGTCTAATCAGAAAAAACTTAACCATGTTCACTATACAAGGAAAAGAAGGTAAATGTCAAAATCATATGGAAGACAGTCATGTACTAGTCAAGAGCAACCTACATACCAAATATCATTCCCTACCACTAACAGAAATTGTGAAACTGATCTAATCACAACATCTTAATCTGTTCGCTCAATCTTGAAAAAGTGGTTACAGTCATATGATTTTGTGTTCTTCAGGTAGGTCTTGATGTCAGCTACCCATGGACCCAAAAACATGTTCCTACATGAAGAAGTTCTCAAAATATACTGAATTATGTAAAGTTTTTGCCGCCATAGCTTTTAAGGTCATACTTTTTATGCATATGTCTCAATTTCAGTGACTTTTGTTGTGGGCAAGACAAAAAAAGAACACATTCTCTTTTAATGTATTGCCATGATATAATTCTCTTTTAATGTATTGCCATGATATATCGCCACCTTCACTTATCACCAAAATCTTCCCTGGTCCTAAAGATGGCAATGTATTGAGGGTTTACTGTATGTTTGTTATAAAATAAAATTTGGAAATGCTGATCAAACTTTGTACAATCACGAAGGCTGAAAATGCCATAGTGATTACAATTTAATTTCAGTAATTATAGTATCAAGAATCAGACAAATAAGTACTACAAAGTGACAAGAAAAGGATACGGACGAGAAACTCTAATATGCTAATGTCCCATATACATGAGTAATACGTATCCATGGCATCATAGGAGTTACGCTCTTGTAATGCTTTAAATGCTGTGGTGTAATCAATCTCATCTGTAAACTGACATAACACTGCTACCTACAATGATAAACATAGGTAATCAACAATTACAAAGTTCGCCTCGTTATGGCACATGGACACAGAAACCCAATTTGGCCAGGGTGCTCATTTGCCATCCCTAATGCATGTATACAATGGCTAGATGTTCTTACCATGTACATGAACCGAGACCTGAATTCGGATATAAACTTGAATGTAAGTCAATCATGCGGAAAATATAGGACAAAGTGATATAATTTTGCCTGGATGCTGACCTACCGGCAAAGATGCATCCATATGCAAGGTTAGATGATCATACAATGTACAGTTACTTAGATTTGAACTCGGAAGTAAACTTCAATGCAAGGAGATCATGCAGAAAATATAGGTCAAAAGGACCTAATTTTGCCTGGATGCTGACCTTCCCCCAAAGATGCATGAACATGTAAGGTTAGATGATCCTACCATTTACAGTAACTTAGATCTGAACTAGGAAGTAAACTTGAATGCAAGTCACTCATGCGGAAAATATAGATCAAAGTGACATTATTTTGCCTGGATGCTGACTTACCGTCAAAGATGCATGCACATGCAAGGTTAGATGATCATACCATGTAGTTACTTATAATAATAATACTAATAATAATAATAAAATCTTTATTTTAAGAGGGTAATCCAATTAGACATTGTCTAATTTTCATTTTAGATCTGAACTCGGACGTAAACTTGAATGTAAGTCAATCATGCCGAAAATATAGGTCAAAGTGACCTAATTTTGCCTGGATGCTGTCATACCACCAAAGATGCATGCACATGCAAGGTTAGATGATCCTACCATGTACAGTTACTTAAATCTGAACTTGGACGTAAACTTGAATGTAAGTCAATCATGCGGAAAATATAGGTCAAAGTGACCTAATTTTGCCTGGATGCTGACCTACCCCTAAAACGCATGCACATGCAAGGTAAGATGATTGTATCATGTACAGTTACTTAGATCTGAGCTCGGACGTAAACTTGAATGCAAGTCGACCATGCAGAAAATATAGGTCAAAGAGACCCAATTTTGCCTGGATGCTGACCTACTGCCAAAGATGCATGCAAATGCAAGGTTAGATGATCCTAACATGTACAGTTACTTCGATCTGAACTCGGACGTAAACTTGAATGTAAGTCAATCATGCGGAAAATATAGGTCAAAGAGACCTAATTTTGCCTGGATGCTGACCTACCCCCAAAAGCGCATGCACATGCAAGGTTAGATGATTGTATCATGTACAGTTTCTTAGATCTGAACTTGGACGTAAACTTGAATGTAAGTCGATCATGCAGAAAATATAGGTCAAAGAGACCTAATTTTGTCTGGATGCTGACCTACCGCCAAAGATGCATGCACATGCAAGGTTAGATGATCCTACCATGTACAATTGCTGAGATATCAACTCAGACCTAAAATTAAATGAAAGCCAGTCAAGCGGAAAATATAAGTCAAAGAGACCTAATTTTATTGGAGGCTGTGAGATAGCCCAAGATGCATCTGTACACAAAGTTTGATGACCCTACCCTTCATAGTTACCAAGATATATACCTTGGATTAACTTGTGTCTTATCCATTTTGCTGTTTGTTATTGAGCAAATAAAATAAGTTTAAAGTAAAAAATATATACCTTAATGCAGACGAAGATGCGGATGCCGGGGGTACTCCAATAGTCCTCCTCAACTTCGTTGAGGCAAAGTAAAAATTCAATACATCCTTCTTATAGTACAGTTTTAAAGTCCAAAGAGTAGGCTATTAAATATTCTGTAAAGTTAAATCCTGAAGAATAGTCGGCTATCAAGATTAAATATAAATTAAGATAATAATCAAAACATACTACACTTTTGTATACAACTGAAGCTGGATTTACGCTGAAATATTTGGTTGAAAGAACTGCATATGGAATTTGCTCACATATCAAAAATGCAATATTTGTAAAGGAGCTTCAATGTGTCAATAATGTAGAGTTCGATTAAATGTACTTTAAATGTCATTGAGGAGTTGTAACAAATTCATTTTCCCAATAGGTATCCACATCAGCTATGCTTCAACAAAATTGATTTTTTTCTAAAAATGAGAATAGACCATGAATGTACCTTGTTGGAAAATATATGATTTATTTGTAAGAGCCATAGACAGGTTTACAGGGTGGGTATTTCTCACTTGTTTCATGGTGAGTATAAATAAATTATTTATTTTCAGATACTATACACATATTATTTCAATTATAGATATGGTTGTTTTAATTTATATTTTTTGCTTAAAATTATTGTTTCTTCAATTAATTTTTGCATGGGAAACTGCTGTGCATTCTTTTGTCAAAGTATGAAATATAAATTTGTACAAACCTGAGTATGGCACTGTAGATACAAACAACACTTTATCATTCTCTTGTATACCTATAAAATAATCAAAGAAAACTTGTCTTATAGTGGTAAGGATGCTTTCATTTCATAGAGGTTTGGTTAAGGGAAAATTTGTAATTAGATTGAAAACTCTGACATTTAGTTTTGAAATGCTGTGCAAATAGAACAGCATAAGCAAATATTTTGGCATTAAACTGTTCTCTCTCCAGTTTTCCTTCATTTTCCTTTAGCTGCTTATATGATTTAAAATATATGAAAATACAGTGCACTCTCGTTATATCGTCACCTTTGGGACTGGGGGAAATTTTGGTAATAAACGAGGATGGCGATATAATCACATACATGTAATAACTATGCAACTTTTTGAGGAATTGACCTTGAAAATGAGTGGAGATAAGCAAGGGACCGCTATTAAAGAGGGGCTATATAAGGAGGTAGCACTGTATGATGGGAAGTTGAAGAAATTTTGTTCCTTGCCTTATTTTTGCATTTTAAAATAAAGGGCTATGCCGAGCGCCGCATGATACGACTGCAGCATGTCGACCACTGAAATTTGAACAAGTGTAATTTCAAAGTAAGTATGGACATACTCAAGAGCTTGACACAATAATTAGATTGGCACAATAAGCAGATTGACCTAGTAATTAGCTGGACACAAACTATGGAAAATAAAAATAGCCCTTACGACTCCTTAAGATTCCTCTTTGACCCCCTATAGCTCGGAAACAGTAAGAACTACGCCAAATCCATTGACATACTACTGAAAGCTTATATCAAGAGAAATCCATAGAAAAAAAATCGCGTCGAAATCCGATGAAAAATAACAAGAAATGGATGTCGATACGACATCAAACCGGGTTTTCCTTCACTATATGAATGGACAAATAGGTACTTGTGTGAAAAGCTGTATACATCCTCTCATTATGTGCAGTGTATGCCGTCACTCTTAAAAATCACTGAAACGGTATACTTTACTTAAAAGTCAAATAAAAGGCACATGGTCAAAACACCTATAAATTTCAACGTTCAAAGAGGCATAACTATTGGATAAATTAAACCATGAAAAATCCCCAACAATATGCACATCTACATATAATGTCCTTGCTACATACAAAGTTTCATGAAATTCTGTTGAACAGTTACAGAGGAGTTGCACTTACAAGCATATGGTCAAAACACTTGTGAATTCTGAGTTCAAAGGGGCATAACTCCTTAAAAAATTGCACGATGAAAAATCCCCGACAATATGCACATCTACATATGATGTCCTTGCTACATACAAAGTTTCATGAAATTCTGTTGAATGGTTACAGAGGAGTTGCGCTTACTGCATATGGTCAAAACACCTATAAATTTCTAAGTTCAAAGGGGCATAACTCCTGGAAAAATTGCACAATGAAAAATCCCCGACAATATGCACATCTACATATGATGTCCTTGCTACATACAAAGTTTCATGAAATTTTGTTGAACAGTTACAGAGGAGTTGCGCTTACACGCATATGGTCATAACATCTATAAATTTCTAAGTTCAAAGGGGCATAACTCCTGAAACCAGAGGCTCCAAGGAGTCTGTATCGCTCACCTGGTTTTCAGTTGCCACAATCAAGGTAACATTGTAAGTTATACAGTTGATGTTCAGTTTCTCAAACTTTCGTAGCTCAAACACCTCCAATATCTTGAACTGTTTTTAAAGTCTGATCATGTTTTACTATATTTCTTTGTTGGGCTTTTTTGACAAAAAAACATTCTTGCTAAACACCACTTTCGAAACAAGTTTTGAAGTCGAGATGTCATTTTGTAAATGGCAGTCAACAAACAATTTACAACATCGGTTTTGAAGTCGCAACATCAATATCTACTTGGAAACCAAATTTCATTGAAATCGGACAATGTTGAATTTTTCCCGCCTTTTTTGGCAGCCATTTTAAAAATGGTGGTCAACAAACAATTTTTAACATCAGTTTTGAAGTAACGACTTCAAGACCAATTTGGAAACCAAATGTCATTGAAAACTGACAATGTTGAATTTTCCCACCTTTTTTGCCAGCCATTTTGAAAATGGCGGTCATCGAACAATTTTCAACACCGGTTTGAAGTCGCAACATCAATATCTATTTGGAAACCAAATTTCATTGAAGTCCGACAATGTTGAATTTTCCCACCTTTTTTGGCAGCCATTTTGAAAATGGCAGTCAACAAACAATTTTCAACACTGGATTTGAAGTCTCAACATCAATATCTATTTGAAAACCAAATTTCATTGAAGTCCGACAATGTTGAATTTTCCCGCCTTTTTTGGCAGCTATTTTGAAAATGGCAGTCAACAAACAATTTTCAACACTGGATTTGAAGTCTCAACATCAATATCTATTTGAAAACCAAATTTCATTGAAATCGGACAATGTTGAATTTTCCCGCCTTTTTTGGCGGCCATTTTGAAAATGACAGTCAACGAACAATTTTCATCATCAGTTTTGAAGTCACCACAGCATGGCAAACATTTCATCAATTTACACTTAACCTTCATCTTCTATAGTTTTGGAAATAAAAGATGAAAAATACGAAAATTTTAAAAATTCGGTGAAAAAAGGGCAATAACTCCTACAAGGGTTTATGGATTTTCTTCAAAATTTCAGGGTGGGTAGATCTTGATATGCTTAACATTTTTGCAATTTACACTTGACCTCTATCTGTTACACTTTTTGAAATAAAAAAAAATGCAAAAATTTTGAAAATTTAATGGAAAAAGGGCTATAACTCTGGGTTTTAAGATTTTCTTTAAAATTGCAGTGGATAGATCTCATCATGCTGATCATTTTTATCTCATGTAAGATTTTTTATATCTGTAACGGTTTTCGAGTTATTGGCCAAAAACTGCAATTTACCCCTATGTTCTATTTTTAGCAATGGCGGCCATGTTGTTCGACAGAGGGACAAACTGAACATTGGTATTAGAAGCCATACCCTGATGATGATTCAGGCCAATTTTGGTTTAATTTGGCTTAGCAGTTTCAGTGGAGAAGATGTTTGAAATTGTTGAGGGATGGTTGGACGACGGATGCATGGTGATGGCAATAGCTCACATGGCCTTTTAGGAAAGGCGAGCTAAAAATTGCATGATGACAAATCCCCGACAATATGCACATCTACATATGATGTCCTTGCTACATACAAAGTTTCATGAAATTCTGTTGAACGGTTACAGAGGAGTGGCGCTTACAAGCATATGGTCAAAACACCTGTAAATTTCTGAGTTCAAAGGGGCATAACTCCTGGGAAAATTGCACGATGAAAAATCCCCGACAATTAGCACATCTACATATGATGTCCTTGCTACATACAAAGTTTCATGAAATTCTGTTGAACAGTTACAGAATAGTTGCGCTTACAAGCATATGGTCAAAACACCTATAAATTTCTGAGTTCAAAGGGGCATAACTCCTGGAAAAATTTCACGATGAAAAATCCCCGAAAATATGCACATCTACATATGATGTCCTTGCTACATACAAAGTTTCATGAAATTCTGTTGAACAGTTACAGAAGAGTTGCGCTTACAAGATCTGGCAGCCGCCTGCCCGCGCTCCCAACCACCCGCCCAACCGCCGTACATCAGCATTTCAATAACCGGATTTCCCAACGGGAAAACCCCGTTAAAAATCTAGGTTATTTGCAAATTTGCAGTTTTGGACCCTTTGAACCCTTATAGCTCGGAAAAGGTAAGTGCTGCGCAAAATACGTTGGCATATAGCAGAAAGCTTATATCAAGAGGAATCCAAAGAAAAAAATCCTGTCAAAATCTGATGAGAGATATAAATTTTAAGTAATCTGCAAATATGCAGTTTTGGCCCCTTTGAACTCTTATAGCTCAGAGACGGTAAGAGCTACGCCAAATCCGTTGCCATACTTCAGAAAGCTTATATTAAGAGGAATCCAAAGAAAAAAATCCTGTCGAAATGCCATGAAAATATAAATTTTAGGTAATCTGCAAATTTGCAGTTTTTGCCTCTTTGACCCCTTATAGTTGGGAAACGGTAAGAGCTACGCTAAATCTGTTGACATACTAATGAAAGCTTATATCAAGAGGAATCCAAAGAAAAAAAATCCCATCGAAATCCGATGAAAAATAAAAATTTTAGGTAATCTGCAAATTTGCAATTTTGGCCCCGTTTGGGCCCTAATAGCTCGGAAAGGAAACAAATTAACAAAAATCTAATAATTGAGCGCTACATTAATTTTTCATAAGGAATCCATTGAAAAAAACTTCATCAAAATCGGACTAAAAATAAAAAAAAAATTGGGGGGATTCCCCCTATTAGGGCCCCATTTATCTCATGAAGGGTAAATGCGATGTGAAATCTGTTACAATACTACTGATTGGAAATTTAATAAGGGGCACACTAAAAGAAACCCCATAAAAATCTGATAAATAATAAATATTCTACAACCTAATACATGAGAACACACAATTTGGCCCTTTTTGGCCCTTTTTTCAGAAACGGGAAGGGCTACAATTCCCAAAAGCAATCCCAGCCTTCCCTTTGTGCCAAGGAACATTGTGTTAAAATTTCCTAAAGATTGGTCAACCAGAACTTAAGTTATCGCACGGAAACGAAGTGTCCACAGAGGCCGCCGACAACGACGCCGTCGCCAGTATCATACCAATATACGACCTCAAAATTTTTTTTGCGGTCGTATAAAAATGACAAAGAAAATTTGATTGATGTACAAAATATTCAACCCTGTTTAAATGGATATTGGGTGTTTCTGAAAAATAAAGCTAATACCCCATTTATGCAATATCTCTGATTGTTTTAAGTTATGTGAAATTCTGTGCCTCAGCTGGGTTATACAATTTCACCTTACACTACATGGCACTAAAAATACCTAATAAGGGCAATTTTTATGTCTATAATGAGGATAGTACTGTGGAAAAGCCCAAACCCTCATTTTATAAAAAAAAAAAGAAAAAAAAAAGAAATGTCAAATTTTCTCTCCTTTGTTGTATCACACAATAGCAATATTCCTTCATGCACATCTGCATTACTGATCTTTTACATGTAAATTTTCATCAAAATGCTTCAAGTGTTTAAAGAGGAGTTGCACTTAAGTCTTAATGAAAAGGAAAAGTCAAATTATCTCCCTTTCATTATGTCTGACAATAATTATATTCCTTTATGCACATCTGTAAATAGTGTCCTTTTATGTAAAGTTTTTTTCAAAATCCTTGAAGTGGTGCTGGAATTGTTGCATTTACAATAAACTGCTGCGCCAAGAGCACATGATACCCCGTCCACTGTCAAGGCGAACTTTATGGCATTGCTGGACCACAACAAAATTTTGATTGAAAACAAGATGTGTTTTTGAAACACTACATATGTCCCCAGATTCTACAGTAAAATATATGAAAATACCCAATTTTGCCCCTTTTTGACCTCTGTGACCTTGACCTTTGACCTAATTTTTTGCATATTTATGTACCTCTTGACAAGACCTATACACTTGCTAAGTAGTAAAAGTCTATCTAACATAGTTAAAAAGTTACCTTAAAACACCCAATTTAACCCCTTTATTCTGAAACAGATGAAGCCCCTTTGGGCCTCTTGTTTATTGGAATGGTTTAAATTGTTAAATTTTTTTGTTTAAGCATGCTTTAAGAAACCTACGGAAAAAATACTGCATCAAGCTGAGAAAAAAAAATTTAAAAATCTTTTTTTTTTCATTTGTGCCCCTTTCGGCCTCTTGTTTCTCAAAACAGTAAATGCTGCCTCAAATCTGTCCACATACTACAGTTGCGCAATTTTATTAGCAATAACATAAAACAAACCCCGTCTCAATAGAATAAATAATAAGGATTCTACAGTCAAATATGTGATAACAGCCAATTTCACCCCTTTTTGACCTCTGTGACCTTGACCTTTGACCTGACCTAATTTTTTTTTTGCATATTAATGTTCCTCTTGACTGGACCTATACACTTGCCAAGTATGAAAAATCTATCTCAGATAGTTCAAAAGTTATAGCCAAGGTTAAAGTTTCGGACGCACAGACAGACACACAGACAACCACATACACAGACAGGACAAAAACAATATGCCCCCGATCCTCGATCTACAGGCACAAAAAAATTAAACAGAATATGTGCCTTACCAAAATGTAACAATTAACAAATATCAAATTAAATTTCACAACGTCCAAGGGCCACAACTCTGTATGATATCAACCAACCCGAACCAAATTCCAACTTGATCTGTATCTCACTTAGATATACTCACATACCAAACATGAATATAACACGTTTTTTGTAAAGAACTTCAGAAGCCTATATTTTCAAAATTTCACTAAGTCAAAGGGCCATAATTCTGTACAAAATCAACCTACTGGAACCAAATTCATACTTGATCTTTATCTCACCTAGATAAACTCATATACCAAATATGAAATCAATATGTCAAGCGGTTACAGAAAAAAACTCCGGAAACCTATATATTTCAAAATTTCACTAAGTCAAAGGGCCATAACTCTGTACAAAATCAACTGACCAAGACCAAATTCAACCTTGATCTGTATCTCACCTAGATATACTCACATACCAAATATGAAATCAATATGTCAAGCGGTTACAGAAAAAAACTCCAGAAATCTATATTTTTCAAAATTTCTTTAAGTCCAAGGGCCATAACTCTGTACAAAATCAACCGAATGGAACCAAATTCCAACTTGATCTGTATCTCACCTAGGTTTACTCATATACCAAATATGAAATCAATATGTCAAGCAGTTACAGAAAAAAACTCCGGAAACCTATATATTTCAAAATTTCACTGTCCAAGGGCCATAACTCTGTACAAAATAAACCGACCGGAACCAAATTCGAACTTGATCTGTATCTTACCTAGATATACACATATACCAAATATGAAATCAATATGTCAAGCGGTTACAGAAAAAATCTCCAGAAACCAAAAAGTTAATGGACGGACAGACGGACAGACAGACAGACGGGTATACCATAATACGTCCGTCTTTCGACGGGCGTATAAAAAGTGGAAAGACAGAGAGACAGACAGACAGGGTGATTCCTATATATCCAATAAAGTTCATTTTGGGGTATTATAATGGATTCTGAAAACAAACCACAGCAAATAAATTTTGTAAAAACTTGAGTATCATAGTGTTTTTTGTCTTAGTAACATGAATCATATTGTTATAGAAAAGGAAAATTAAACACAATTTCTTCTGGTTAAACAATTAATGGTGTTGTTTCATTTAGATTAGTAGAGCAAAAAGTTTACATTGGATACACAGGAGAAAACACCAGAATTGGAAGCCTGATAATACTAACCTGGTCATCATACAAACTTTTAGGTACAGCTGTGGAAAAGAAATCTGAAGCTACTACTCCTGCCTCCATGTAAAACTTCATCGCTGGGGAATACTGGTTATTAGCTGTAATACACAAATGATAAAGTTGGTTTTTTATTAAAACTAAACTATCATTTCATATATTTTCACTCTCTCCTACAGCTATCTCAGCCCACACAGTTCTTCCACAAAAGCTGTATCCTGTTGACCAAGGCTTAGCGAGAATTTTCAAGGAATCTCCTAACATTTGGAATTCTTATTCTTTTATTAAATTATTGAAGTTCCAAGGAGCAAGAAGAAAAGTTAAAACAATGTAGGTAAGCTGCAGACAATGACTGACTTTGTTATACTGGCTCATAGTATGACATATTAAAATATGAAGCTGTCAAAGTCCAAATATCTCATTTATCTTTGAACTAGGGATTGTGTCTATAAGACATGTATGTCCTGCCGACAAATTTATCGCAGTAGATAACCTAAGCCAATCAGGAATAAAAATGAATCCCCAGTCACTGAATTGTGATGGAATCATGAAGAAGTACTGCAAAAGATGATTATTAAATAAATAATATGAAACATCATAATGACATGTTGTGCAGTTGTTTATAAATAGACTTGAAACACAAAATTTACCAAAAGTCACTCAAGCGTAAAATGAAGGTCAAAGACACTTAACCATCCTTGATTTGCACAGCACTCATCAAAGTGATTAAATGGATGCAACACAATTGTGAAAGCATGTTTAGTTGTTGAGAAATGGCCTTAAAATGCAAAATTTAACAAAAGTCACTCAGGTGTAAAATATAGGTCAAAGTCACTTTATTCTAAATAATGTGGGCAGTACTCATCAAGGTGATTAATTTGATGAGATATCATTGTAATATGATGTGTAGTTGATGAGAAATGGACCTAAACACAAAATTTAACAAAAGTCACTCAAGCATAAAATATAGGTCAAAGCCACTTAATTCTTAGTGATTTGGGTAGTACTCATCAAGGCAAATAATTTGATGAAACATCATAGTGGTATGATGCGTAGTTGTTGAGAAATGGACTTAAACGGAAAATTTAACAAAAGTCACTCAAGCGTAAAATGTAGGTCATGGGTCCCCAATTGTTGATGAATCTGGTAGTACTTATCAAGGTGCATGTTCTTATGTAATACTACTAAAATATTACAAGAGGTTACCAAAATATTGACCTAAACGCAAAACTTAACATCGGGACGTACCGACGTATGGACAAGGGTAAATCTATATGCCCCTTCCACTTCGTGACGGGGCATAAAAACTGATATACATGTACGGTTTTACTAATTAAACTCTACAAAAAGAGGAAATCTAACAGAAAAATTATACAACCATGGGTATAATACACATGAACACCGAAATATTAATCTAATATGGAAGTCTCATGACAGAACTGTATTTCTTGGTGTATGAAGCATATAGTACTAGCAGTTTATAGTTATCAATTCAGTTTTTTCTGATTTATTAAAAAATAACATAACCATACCGTAAATCCTGATGTAGTTTTATTTTGGCGAATTTGGTGCCTACCTTCAAAGCACAAAAATTAGAAACTCCATAAATTAATTTGGAAATTTGCTCAAAGTATCAATACAATTTATATTGTCATTTTTATGTCACCTTTCAGTTCACCTATTTTTCATGTTTTTTATCATCTTCTTTCATAAGTCATTCAGACACATTTTGAAAATTGTTCATATTTCTTCCGTAAATTAGCAGACAAAATGGATAACAAAACTGTTTTACATTTTCCCGTCATTTATCAATTAAAGCACCCAAATAAAACTGTTTTACAAAAATGCCAAAATAATACATGGACATTATATATCGGAACCCTTACAGTTCTCTGGTTTAAGTTGAATATTTTATTCCATGGGCTCGATGTTACCTTCTTTACAGGTGAAAATGAATTCAACCAACACGTGACCTATCCATATAAATAGGTGTGCAGTACAGGTGTACTTCCTCATTTTATTTCAAGGCTCGATTGTTACACAACTCGAATAGAAATGGGACGCCTGTTTAAGAGTTGTTTCTTATGTTACAAGAATCTTGTAATTTTAGTCTTGAATATTTTGTCAAAACATGCGATGAAACATCGTTGACAAAATGTATAAAAAAAAATCTGAATCAGATTACTCGATACATACGCAGCTGACAGTTATAAAATCTGTCCGAGTTCCTGCTGTTTAACAGAAAATATATCGTAGTTTAATATCTACTAGAATTAAAATGTAGTTTAATATCTACCAAAATTAAAAATGTAGTTTAATATCTACCAAATTAATATAATTGCGAGGCAATATATCGAAGTTACAGTAGTTTAATATCTACTTTAATGGAAGCTGACAACAGCGTATGAATGGCAGAAATACGCCATATATAATTAAGAATGACACATTTTATTTGTAGTTGAGATAATTTTAATGTCTAGGATGTTTTACGAGTGATTACAGTTCATGCAATTTGTTGATTAAAGTAGTCTATTTATACCTGTAGTGTGTGACACGTACAGGTAACCGTGAAGGTCAAATTTTAGGACGAACTGTAAGGACGACATTTACACACGTTTCTTTTCAATATGTTTTTGTTGGAGCAGATAATTATATATAATTGCATTGATAGCATTGTAGACGGTCTGAAGGCTCCCCTCAAAATAGTAAAAACTGAATGTCCAGTAATAATGAAGTTTGTCAGGAATAATTGAAAAGAATGTGTAGAATCCGGTTATAAAATTTTTCAATTTTGATGTTTTCAATTTAGTTCTACATCAGAACTTACAGTTTATTTTTATCTAGACACATTAATCCTGTAACATGTGTCTATATGAATTTGTCTTATTAAATTATACAGTGAAATTCACACAAAAAAAAAAACAAAATTTCTACTATTATAAGTACAAATAAAGGGCTACGCCAACCGCAGCATGATACGACCGCAGCATGTCGACCACTGAAATTTCAACAAAAGTAGTTTAAAGTGAATGTGGACACAGTAAAGAGCTTGACACAATAATTAGATGCCTAAGATGGACACAAAAAGAAGCTAGACACAGTTATTAGCTAGAAACAAAATAGGGAAAAAACCCTTTTGATTACTTACTGATAAAAAACCGTAAGAGCTATGCAAAATATGTACTACCAACTAAAACTTTACATCCATAGAAATTCAAAGAAAAAATCCATCGAAATCTGATGAAAAATAAAGATATGACTCATTTAGAAAAATTGCAATTTTGGCCCCTTTGACCCCTTGTAGCTCCGAAACAGTAAGAGCTACAAAAAATCCGTTGACATACTACTGAAAGCTTATATCAAGAGGAATCCAAAGAAAAAAATCCCATCGAAATCCGATGAAAAATAAAGATTTGACATATTAAGAAAAATTGCATTTTTGGCCCCTTTGACCCCTTGTAGCTCAGAAACGGTAAGACCTACAAATAATCTGTTGTCAGGGTGAAACACAATTTATCTATAATCTAAGGCAGTATATTAC
>MJUU01031689.1:102564-116708 GCA_002080025.1 Modiolus philippinarum | reverse complement strand
TGATTTGTAGTTAGATTTGGACGCTGCAAACAAGATGGAATCATCGAAACCCCATGTGGACTTGTGCCTTTGACCTCCGGAATTTTCAAAATGGCGCCGGTTGCCATGGAAACGGAAAAAAGGCGGGAAAATTCAAAGTGCTCCAAATTGGATGAAAATTGACAGAAAGGTTGCCTAACATGCGTACAATTGATTTTTGGTCATAAAATTTCAAAATGGCGGCCGTTGCCATGGAAATGGAAAAATTTCAAAATGGCGCCCCTTGCCATGGAAACGGAAAAAAGGCGGGAAAATTCAAAGTGCTCCAAATTGGATGAAAATTGACAGGAAGGTTGCCTAACATGCGTACAATTGATTTTTGGTCATAAAAATTTCAAAATGGTGGCCGTTGCCATGGAAATGGAAAAAAGGCGGGAAAATTCAAAGTGCTCCGATTTGGATGAAATTTTACACAGAGGTTGTCTATCATTCGTAGAAATGAAATCTGGTCTCCAAGACTTCAAAATGCCACCCGTTGCCATGGAAACCGAAAAAAGGCGGGAAAATTAAAAGTGCTCCAATTTGAATTAAATTTTACACAGAGATTGTCTATCATGTGTGGAATTGAAATCTGGTCTCCAAGACTTCAAAATGGCGCCCGTTGCCATTGAAACAGAAAAAAGGCGGAAAAATTTAAAATGGTCGGAATTGGATGAAAATTTACACAGATGTTGCCTTTCATTATTAAGTTTGTAATCTAGGTCCATGGGAGGTTTGGGAGCAATTCTATGATCCACAAGATCATAATCACATCTTGTTATTATTATTATTATTCTAGCCAAAGTTTGTCCGGTCAATTACTCAGCGATGCATGATCAGAAGTTCATGAAACTTGACATAAAATTGGATCACCATATGAAGATGTGCGTTTTGATATTTATTTTTCAAAATGGCCGCCATTTCCAAGATGGCCGCCAAAATACGTCAAAATTTCAACTTTGTCGGATTTCAACGAAAATTGATTTGTAGTTAGATTTGGACGCTGCAAACAAGATGGAATCATCGAATTAGCTGCCAGGGTCGACATCAGCTATTGCTTGCAATTGCAAATCTAAATATTATTCTTCCTCTTTTTCTTCCGCCATGAACTCGTCCCACCTGGTTCGCAAAGACCATTGGTCCAATCAATTTATTTAGAACGTTTTCCGAATTACCAGACTTTTTCTTAACCAAACTTCACAGGAAGATGGAACCTCATCCCAAGATGTGCATTTCAGTCTTGAAATTTCAAAATGGCCGCCGTTGCCATGAAAACTGAAAAAGGTCGGAAAATTAAAAGTGCTCCAAATTGCATGAAATTTGACAGAAAGGTTGTGTATGAAGGGTAGAACATATTTTGAGGTAAACAATTTGTTAGAATGGCGATCCATGGGAGGCTTGGGCGACTTTTGTGTTTCGCTTTGCGAACACAGGTATTACTTATTAAGTCTCCCAAACGAAGTTTAGGGAGACTTATTGTTTTTACTCAATTCTTATTATTTTTTTTATTCTTGATCTTCTTCTTCTTCTCTTTCCGCCAAAAATTTGTCCGAGCATTTTCTCAGAGACTACTGGTCCAATCTTGACCAAACTTCATAGGAAGGTGGAACCCTATACCAAGAAAGGCAAACAGGTCTTAGAATTTTCAAAATGGCACCGGTTGCCATGGAAACGGCAAAAAAGGCGGGAAAATCAAAGTGCTCGGAATTGGATCAAAATTTACAGGAAGGTTGCTTCGGACAAGGGGAATAGGTTTCCAGTGTCCAAGACTTCAAAATGGCACTGGTTGCCATGTAAGGGCGGGAAAATCAAAGTGCTCGGAATTGGATCAAATTTTACAGGAAGGTTGGTTAGGACATGGGAAATAGGTTTATGGTGTCCAAGACTTAAAAATGGCACCGGTTGCCATGAAAACGGCAAAAAAGGCGGGGAAATCAAAGTGCTCGGATTTGGATGAAAATTTACAGGAAGGTTGCTTATGAGATTAGGAATAGGTTTCTGGTGTCCAAGATTTCAAAATGGCACTGGTTGCCATGGAAACGGCAAAGAGGGTGGGAAAATCAAAATGCTCAGAATTGGATAAAAATTTACAGGAAGGTTGCTTAGGACATGGGGAATAGGTTTCTGGTGTCTAAGACTTCAAAATGGCATCGATTGCCATGAAAACGACAAAAAGACAGGAAAATCAAAGTTCTCGGATTTGGCTGAAAATTTACTTATGACATTAGGAATAGGTTTCCGGTGTCCAAGACTTCAAAATGGCACCAGTTGCCGTTGAAACGGCAAAAAGGCGGGGAAATTGAAAGTGCTCAGAATTAAAGGAACTTCAATAGACACTGGTTGCCTACGATGTGTGGAAGTGATTTTTAGCCAAGATTTCTGATTTGGGAGTTCGTTTGGGAGACTTTTGTATCAGCATCCTGATACAGTTATAAATTTTTATTATTATTTTTTCTTCCTCTTTTTCTTCCGCCATGAACTTGTCCCACCTGGTTCTCAAAGAGCATCGGCCCGGCACCTGGATAGGTTTTCAGGGGCTCCGGCTACAGAGCTGCCGGGCGCGTCCCCAGTTGGTGGATAGGGGAATGCCCTGTCTATGCGGGGTAGTCAGGTTATAATACGGAAAGCCTGACCGCGAACCATTGTAGCCAAACTGTATGGAGAAACGCCACGCTCCATGCAGTATAAAGACCCCTTCAATATTTCTCTAAAGAGAGCAGACGCACTGGGTGTCGTATGGAAGGCTAAATTTCCTGCCCCTACCCATTTCTCCCTTTTCCAGTGGCAATCAAAAGTCGTTACCCCGGTTTTCCCTTCCACCTTTATTTCTTTCTTCTTTTACTTAAAATTTTTTTAATTGATTAACTTGTTCTCGTCCTGATATAGCTGAAATATTGCTCATTGGACGTTAAACTCTAACTAATCAATCAATCAAAGAGCATCGGTCCAATCTTAACCAAACTTCACAGGAAGATGGAACCCCATCCCAAGATGTGCATTCAAGTCTTGGAATTTTCAAAATAGCCGCCGTTGCCATGAAAACCGAAGAAAAGCGGAAAAATTAAGAGTGCTCCAAATTGCATGACATTTGACAGAAAGGTTGTGTATGAAGGGTAAAACATATTTTGAGGTAAACAATTTGTTAGGATGGCGATCCATGGAAGGTTTGGGCGACTTTTGTGTTTCACTTTGCGAACACAGTTATTACTTGTTATTATGTCGCCCCAGACGTAGTCGACACGACATATTGTTTTTGTCCGTTTCTTTATTATTATTATGTCGCCCCAGACGTAGTCGGGACGACATATTGTTATTCCTCTGTTTCTTATTATTATTATTATTATTATTATTATTCTTTATTATTCCAGCCAAAGTTTGTCCAGTCAATTACTCAGCGATGCATGATCAGAAATTCATGAAACTTGACATAAAGGTAGATCAACATATGGAGATGTGCGTTTTAATATTTTTTTTCAAAATTGCCGCCATTTCCAAGATGGCCGCAAAATACGTCAAAATTTCAACGTTGTTGGATTTCAACGAAAATTGATTTCTAGGTAGATTTTGACACTGCGAACAGGATGGGAGTATCGAATTGGCTGCCAGGGGCGACATCAGCTATTGCTTGCAATTGCAAATCTAGTTATTATTATTCTTTATTATTCCAGTCAAAGTTTGTCCGGTCAATTACTCGGCGATGCATGATCAGAAGTTCATGAAACTTGACATAAAGTTGGATCACCATATGAAGATGTGTGTTTTAATATTTTTTTTCAAGATGGCCGCCATTTCCAAGATGGCTGTCAAAATTTCAATGTTGTCGGATTTCAACGAAAATTGATTTCTAGGTAGATTTTGACACTGCGAACAAGATGGGAGTATCGAATTGGCTGCCAGGGGCGACATCTGCAATTGCAAATCTAGTTATTATTATTCTTTCTTCCACCTCTTTTTGTCCGGAAGATTTCTCAAAGATACCTGGACAGAATTCAATCATACTTGGTACAAAGTTGGAACACTATCTGAAGTTGTGCAATCAAGAAAAAAATTTTCTCAAATTTGCCGCCATTTCTAAGATGGACGCACGAATACGAAAAATTCGAATTCGGTCCAATTTCAACTAAAATTGATATTTTCTCAATGATGCACTTCAATAATATTTGCTACAAAGTTTGATCACTTTAGGGAGATGTGCATGCACAGGCAAAAATTTTCAAAATGGCCGCCATTTCCAAGATGGCTGCCGAAATACGTCAAAATTTCAACATTGTCGGATTTCAATGAAAATTGATTTGTAGGTAGATTTTGACGCTGCGAACAACATGGAATCATCGAATTGGCTGCCAGGGGCGACATCAGCTATTGCTTCTTTCTTTCTTTCTTTTCTTCTCCTGCAAGTGTGTCCGCCCTCGTTCTCGGCCATCTTACCACCGATCTTAATGACACTTGACATAGTGATAAAGGACCATGTGTAGATGTGCAATCCGGTCTTGAAACTTTCAAAATGGCCACCGTTGCCATAAAAACTGAAAAAAGGCGGGAAAATTAAAAGTGCTCCAAATTGGATGAAATGTTACAGAGAGATTGTACAAGATGTGGAGAACATATTTTTGGGTATTTTTTTTTTTACATGGCGGCCGTTGCCATGGAAACTGAAAAAAGGCGGGAAAATTAGAAGTGCCTCAAATTGGATGAAATTTTACAGCATGATTGCACAAGTTGTGTAGAACATACTTTGAGGCCAAAATTTTTCAAATGGCAGCCGTTGCCATGGAAACTGAAAAAAAGCGGGAAAATTAAAAGTGCTCCAAAATTTTAATGAAATTTTGAGGGAAGATTGTACAGGTTATTTGGAACTTATTATTGGGTCAAAAATTTTCAAAATGGCAGCAGTTGCCATCGAAACTGGAAAAGTGCTCCAAATCGAATGAAATTTTACAGAAAGATTATTCAAGTTGTTTGGAACTTATTTTTGGGTCAATTTTTTTCTAATATGGCGGCTGTTGCCATGGAAATGGAAAAAAATGGGGGGATTAAAAGTAAGCTCAACATTTGAAATTTATGGGAGTTCGTTTTGGAGACTTTGTGTTTGCATCCAAACACAGTTATTACTTGGTATATACTCATTTCCTTTCTTGGTAGAGACAAATATTTAAGCACAAAATAAAGAAAATTATACGAAGGTTTATTTCCATTACTGGTTGTTTTAAGTATTTCAATACTTCAGCTTTGATTATTAATTCACATAAGACGTCCTTCATATATTAATAGTACATGTGAGGGTTTAAATCTAGTATTCAGGACGTCATAATCTCAACCGATAAAAGTTCAAATGGAAATTTTTTTTTCAGAATCTGAAATATTTGTATGTGCAAGGGCAAGCCGATTTACTGGATGCTTATCGAATCCCATCCTACTAGATAGGAATTTCACCGGTCCTGAGTACATTCTGAGCAAAGAACTTAACGCCAATTGTACTCTGGAGGTCTGGTCGAAGGTAATTCGACTAAGTAGTCATAATTTCTTCTATGGTTAGCATAACAATACTGTCTCCATCCAAGCTTTACTGACTTTGCATGATTCTTCCCTTAACGGTATTGCCATGTGAATGCGTTGACCTAGGTTTGCCAAACCGAACAAATGCACGGTTTTTGGATATAAGCACTATTGGAGGAGTTAGTCAAACATATTCAAGAAAAATCCGAAATTTGCCGATCTTTATTGTTGGAATGCACAAGAACTTAGTGGCAAAGCTAGTGAATGTGTTTTTTTTCTGCCATGACAACATGGAGGTATATGTTCATCCTTAGCAACATTGACTTCTTTACAAAGTAGATAGGTAACAGCAACTTTGCTTTTCGAGTGATAAGAAGTGAAAGAAAGGTTCATAGTTCAGTGTTGAGCTATATTCCATTAAAAACGAAAAGTCAAATGCGGTTTAACGCTTGAACAACACCACAATCAAAAAAAGATGAACAATTCATGCAGATCTCGATATCATGATAGTTGGTTTCAATAAATGATCTTTTCCGCAGCTTTGGGGATAATTTTCAGTAAATGTACTTCTTAGGCCAAGACCTGACATCTGGATTAGTTCCAGTGGTTCCATTTGCAGAGAAGACTGGTTCGTCTCCAACGGTGTTAAGGTCTATGTGAGAAAGTAAGGTCATTATACGGATAGCCCGACAGCGAACATTGGAGGAAACTCTGTGGAGAAACGCCGGGTTCCATACAGAATAAAGACCCTTTCAATACTTGTTGATAAAGAGCTCAATTACTGGAAGTCTTATAGAAATATCTGTTTTAGTGGCAATCAAATTCATTCACCCTAATTCATTATTATTATAAAAAATATTGGGGATGATTAGATTGTGGTCATCCTGCTATAGCTGAATACTTCTTACCGGACGTTTAAATGCAATTATTACCAATCAATAAATCTTAATCTCCGCGTTCATACAAGATTTGAACGTCAGGATATTTCAAGACGTTCTTCATCTCATCTTGCCTCAACCGCTCGAAATCTCCAATTTGTATCCAAATCTGATGAATTCTAGTCGGACTAAGTTTTGCCTCAAGGGTGATACACGATTAGGGATCTACTATAATCACCTGCATACCTGTTCCACGTTTTTTTATCCATTGATGTTCACATTCCCTCTCGATTGTGATTAGATGAGATCCTCTTCTAGCACACTCTCCCTGAAATGAAATGTACACAGCGCATTACTGCAAGTCAATCAAAATATGCAACTTCCCTCTGATAACTGTATAGTATGAATTTATATATTTGGCTTGATTGTTTTTGCATTAATTTGACTGCTTAAAATGCCTGTTAATTACTTATTTTGTTAACCTGTAAGCCTATTGATACACGACTTTCTTACTTACTGAAATCTGTTACATTCCATAAAATATCCGATATTACATAGGGGTCAACAAAGATCATCCGGCGTCAATCACGTCTGCAAGCCGTAATGAGCAAAGGGAATAAATTGTAGCATGTACTTGTAATCTTTCAGGTCTTGTTATTTAGAAAAGGTGAGGTGAATCAACTGTTTTATCCATGGGTTACATTTCCAACCGACTTATTTTATCCCAAAAGAAAGAGATATGATTTTTTTCTGTTTAGCCCAGCTAAGATCGGCACCCAGTTTTCATTCAGTGCAGGCTAAAAATGGCGCAGGTGAAAGTAAGAAAATGGTGTATTGATTTAACTTAGTTAAGATATCTTCAATGGCAATAAAATATTTCCAAATAAGTTCAACTCTTTCGCAATCGCGTTTCAAGATAACAGACTGCATCAATAAAAAAGTCGTATGCCCCACAAAGAAATGTATGAAGTGGTGATTTCACAAATGGACATTTCCAGCTTGTCCTCTTCGAGTTGAAATTTATAAAGGAGGGGTTGCTATTAGGCCGTTTTTCGGCCCATAAAATATTTGAAGTACCCTATATATACAGGGTATACTGGTTATGATATTACGTGACTTGATCATGTGACAGCCATTTGCAATATGGTGGTCAAAATTAGACAATTCAACACCTTTTCATGTAAATTTCTACTGATGTTTGAGCTTAAAATTTTTAACAGACAATTAAATATCCATATTTATCTAAAAAGAGAACAACAATCGAAAAAAATTCTTTTTAATGGTATGGTATATGGTCAGATAATTGTATGGTTACAAATCAATGAAGTTATATGTTTAAAAAATGAAATAATTTTAAAAAAAGCTTACACACTCCATATGTAGGCTTATAGAAAGTTTTCTTTGTTAAACAAGAATTCATTTAAGTGTGTGGACAAAACACAAGTATGGACACAATCGTAATAATCAAGAAGTAAACGGAATGTAATACCCACACGTTTGAAAATATCTACCACAATAAAAATGACTATGCAAGTTTTGAGACAAAATTTCAAGTTGGTATCATTTAACGTAAATAAAAATGACAAGAAAAGTCCGAATCGATCGAACGGAGAGACAAGTAAGGAAAATCCGTATAACATTGGACAGAGGATTGATTGATGAAAAATTAAGGTTCATCAACATTGATATATGACCCTGTGACTTGAACGATAAATCTACATGCCAAACACAAAAGCCCATCTCAAAAGACAAAAAAGTTATAGTCTGTACAAGACTTTGTCTTAAGGAAAGTTAAAAATCTGACCTTGAGAACAAAACTCAGTGTCAAGGATCACGAACCATGGTATGGGCCCATGCCCTCGAAGAGATCTATCTTCATATTAAAGATCAAATGTATAGTTAAAAGATGAACAGGTAATAGCATTAAAAAAGCAAATTCTGATTTGAAGAAAGTGATCAAGGTTAAAGTTACACCGATCCCGTTCATGACACATGAAGTGATATATTTATTTGAAAAATATCAAAAACCCATCTCAAAAGATAAAAAAGGTTATAGCCCGGACACAATTTGTCATAAGTTAATCAATAATCTGACCTTGATGAACAAGTTCAAGGCAAAAGGTAACAAATGAAGGATCACGATTCATTGTCATGAAGTGATCTACCTACATGCAAAATTTCTAAAGCCTATCTCTAAAGAAGAAAAAAAAGAAAAAAAGAAAAGCAATAATCTGACTTTGAACAGACAAACGTCAAGTTCATAAGTCACAAATCATGGTTCTTGACACATTGTCTTGAAGTGATATACATATATATCTACATTCAACATATCAAAAGTCTATCTAAAAAGACAGTAATATAGCCCGTACATTTCTTGTCATCAGAAAAGCAATAATCTGACCTTGAGGAAAGAGGTCAAGGTCAAAGGTCACCAATTATGGTTCATGACACATTGTCTTGATGTGATCTTTCTACATGCAAAAGAAGTGAATTTTCTACGGGCAAAATATCAATAGCCTATGTCAAAAGACAAAGAAGTGATAGCCCGGACACGACGTTGTTAGGGACGGACTGACGGACGGGCGCACGGATGGATGGACGGACGGACACAGGGATTACTATAGGGCGTCCACCACTTTGTGGCGAGGTCTCTTTCTACTTTTACGTTTGAACAAGCAATTTAGAAATGGTAAAACTATCACAAGTCGGCAAATATCAAAGAATTTTCTTGGAAAAACAATGCTCAAAGTTTGAAAAAATGCACAAAATATATTTCAAACACGTATAAAATATTAAAACTTAAAGGCATTTCATATTTTTCTCAAGAGAAGGACAATATAAAGAGCTACCACACTTTTTAACGGATCCTGTCATCTTTATTTGAGATTAGCATTATCGCCCTTTTCCCCCAATTCAATCAGCTTTTATCAAATTAAATCCTGATCCACCCTTTGAACCATCATTACTTTATATTTATTTTACTACTTAATTTATGCAGCTTCTACCATTAAAAACTCGTTTTGGTTCAGAGGGTGGATAAATATGATATTTAAAATTTTATAGGACCTCCTAAGACACATTTCCCATAGACATAATGCTAAATAATGTAGAGGTACCTGAAATCGAAGACAACGCACCTGTTTATTACCATAGTTTTGCCTATAAAATTTCATCGATTTGTTTCTACATATAATACGCTTTAAAAAACTGTATGATATGCAATATTTTTCCAAACTTTATACTCTTAATAAATCATGGGCCAAATAAGGATCTTGTAGCAATCCGTCCTTTGACTTTTCTCTGGATTATTTCGCTGATAGTGTGGCGGGTGCTTTGTGCGGAGCAGGGCATGCTTTCTCTTCCAATCCGTTTAGAGCACCTGATGTGACTTCCTTTTTATGAAAGTTCACAGTATTATTACTTAAGTGTAATTTTTGTTTGTTTGTTTGTTTTTTTTTCGTGTCATGTATTCGTTTTTCCTAACTTTGTTACATGTAATTAACGTGTTCAGTGTATTTATGGGTTATTGTTTTCCGAATTATTGATTCGAATGCTGCTGATGGCAAATTACTCCTTGAAATACGTACATGTGTACAGCAAACATAATTTTCAGTTTTATGCAGTTTCGGTATTTTGTATTTTTTCTAGGATTATTTTTTTTCAAAACACAACTTAATATATCTCTATTCAAAAAGAACCCAACTGCACAAAAGACAGCGATAAGATAATGCGTCAAATATTTTTACATAAATGGCTGATAGTGATTTGAATATTTAAATTATCAGCACTCTAGTGTTCGCCATAAACAATTATTTAGCATGTTTACAGTGTTGATTGTCCTAAAGTAAACAATGCTTACAAATGAAATATTTTTGGTCACCTTGAAATATATTTAATGAATTGGTTCAATAAAAAAAAAAGAACAAATTTCTGCAGATGTCCTATTGTGAAATGTTTTCCCTAATTTAACGTAATGCATGGCATTTCAAAATTGCCATTTATCTCCCGTGGAAAAATATCGTATATCAGTCGATTCTGTTGTAGAATGCACACCATGTTATAGACGAAAGTCCATATGTTCACTGCTTACATTTTTACAGTATAAAAATAAGGAAGTCTTAAAATAAAGAAATTATTTTGTGGACGCATTTATATATAGTCCTATCTGAGGCTGAACTACAGTAATGATAACTTATAATTTAGACAGTGTAATTTTTACATTGTGCTTCATGAAGAAAGAACACTTTTGCAAATTGCACAAACATAGGTGTTAACCTTTAAGAAGGGCTATGTGGGAGATCTTCCTCATTATTGTCTTTGTTTTTAGGAGATTTTGCGTGACGATCTTAGACAAGCAATGTTGGTAATTTTTCTTATGTTGAAAGGATAACATTAATAGAAAAAAAAGTAATAAGCTAATACCATTAAAAGACTAATTAAATACAACAACATAATTAACTGCATTCGGTGGCTTCTATTGTCATATTGTGTAAATAATATTAACTGTTTTCAATATATATATATATATTCATTTTGGTATGAAAATAACAATTTTTCGAAATAATCTTGCAAATGTTGAAGATTGTGGGAGACTTTTTCACTGTGTGGGAGATAGAGAAAACCTTCTGAAGTGGGAGATTTGATGAGTTGATGGGAGTCTCCCTCACATTGTGGGAGGGTGAACAGGTAAGGACACAAAGGGTTTGATTTCCGCCATTTACAAATGAACTCGAAAAAAGGAAGTTATTGACAAAAAATATAGGCATAAAATACTACAACATAAATCAACATGAAAAGTAATCAAGATTCTCCATCCCTGAGCATTCGATGTCACTTAGTTTTAATGAGAGTTCACGTAGTTATTGCTTTAATTTCTATTGCATTATTTGTGATGTATGTTTTGTGGTGTGTCGTGTACTTGCTTTTCGTCTTCTTGTGTTCTCGTTTCCTCTGGACTTTTAATTTACGTAATCTGCTTGTGCTTTGTTCTTTCGATATTTACAACCGTTGTTCCAATACTTGACAACTTATCTTTTTTAAACTCCTTATTGAAATCATAAATTGTCAATTAGTTTTGCTTATTAGTGTTTGAATATGTACACATATATACTGACGAACGCCCAAACTGACAGGAGAAGCAAATAAAACATACCTCAGCGTTTTGCCAAGTCCTCCTAGAGGTTCCTATGAAATAACAACTGCCGTGGAATCTTTCCCAACCATAGTCACAAACTGAAATAGAACGCTTGATATGTACAAGTATGTCATTTATCCTTAGGTAAGAACACTACCTCTCCATAACATTGGGCTTTTGAAAGTAAAAATAATAATAAGTGATTTCAACAATGGCTAATTAAAGATTTTTATACCCCCGTGAATCGAAGATTCGGGGGGGCATATAGTTTTTGGTCTGTCTGTCTGTTTGTCAAAAAAACATTGCAAAATAAAAGAATAGAAACAATAAAAAGGTCGACCGATATATGTTTTTATTATTTCTATTCTTTTATTTTGCAATGCTTTTTTTGTGCTTTAGGTCATATTTTAGATTATAAATTCATCCCCTTTAACAGCTCACATACTCATGTATCTCGTTATTTTGTTATTGGCCTTGAGAGCTGTTTCGCAACACATATTTTGTTTTATACTTTTGATAAAACAGCCGGTTGCAATGATGCAAAGTGTGCTGAAATATGTGAAAGGCCGCTTTAATATCTTTGCATAAAATACTGAGTTCATGAGAAATTTTTCATGGAAGAGAAGCAATAGGTAATCAAATTCAACCAAAAATCGGCAATCAAAATCTCTTGCTTTATGTCATGTCAGACATTATACGAGTGATTGATTTCGTTTCGGTGAACTCCACTCCTGAAAAAAGGAATATGTTCTTTCATTTGTTAAGGCTATATCAATTATGTTTATATACATATGTATTACTAAAATTTATGTAAGAGATTGGGCAGGGTAAAAAAAAAACAAAAAAAAACTGCTATTAGTGAACCACAATCAAAATATGACAACTAATTAAGTCGTAAAAACTACAACCCAAAAACAATAAATATAACCGAATCACAATGATACCTTTTGTCATAATCTGTTGAGTGACATTTTTCCTTGTGTTAATATCGCACGCAAATTCTTGGTAAATCTTACAATTTTTTGTTGTTTGGTTGTACAATGACCCTTTACATAAATGGTCAAAGGCACACACAAAAGCACAATATATGTCTGATTCACGTCCAATTTCGATAGTGTAACTTGAAACTGATTCCTCTGTTCTTTGAAATGTTTGTGACGTAGCACCAAACTTCCCAGCTGAAATAACCCAAAACACAATCCACACAATCCATAGTGTGGTCATGAAAAAACACGGTACAGCAGTGTTTGAAAAATAAAGCAACTGCATCATTATGTGTATAAACAGAAATATCTGCTGTATTAGATCCGAGACGCCAAAATATATTATTAATATTATTCCTTTTTTCTAAACCTACGTATATTGTAAGAATATGATCTGCTGTTGTCGGGTGATTAAGACGGGATCGTTTTACATTAAATGTAGCTTATTATCAGTTCCTGTGTTTTATGGTAGACCAATAAACACACTTTTCCGTAATTTTATTGTATGACAATAATTCCTTTTTTTTTGTTTTGGTTTATATCTTTTTCATAGCGGGCGTCAAAGCATTAGCTAAAATGATCAATATCTACCTCAAGTCTAAAAAAAATGAAAATAACAATTTCAAAACCACAGGAACGTCGCAAAATATGGATAATTGATCGCTTGAAAATAGCGAATACTGCTACAGAAATACCATTCAACATAAGGCTCTCAAGAGCATACATCACTCATTTTGAACATGTGCTATAAATGTTATTAACGGTCCAATAATGAACAATTTGCCACAGGCATCCATTTTTTTCAATAAGGACTATCTATATTTAGAATACTGTCGTTGAATGACTTAGAAAGCGCGCTCATATACCTCAAGCCACAACATATCGGATAACCCTATACTGACAAAGTTCATCAATATGTAATTTTGTTAAAAATTATCAAAATTCAAAATCCAAGTAGCATCCACATCTTTGATATATTCACAATCAACCAACAATATGAAAACTTCCTACCTTTATAAAAATTCACATTGAAATTAACTCTTATGAACAGACTTTTTCAGAGCAACATAGAAAAAACGTTTTTAGTATTGCCAGTCCAATTTATGAGCATTTTTTTTTAAATTAGAATGCTTTGCTTCATGGTAATCATGTTGACTTTAAGTAAAATCAATTTTTTTAGTCACGATGTTTTTATCCTTTTCGTCAAAACTTCATTGATTAATTGAACTTCTTATATTTGTGCATCAATTTATTATAGAATAGATTTATTCATTTTATAGGTCGGTTATTACAGTGGTTTAGAAGCTCTGGTCGCACACTTAAGTACAAATTTTTGACACTTCATAAGGTCCGCCATTTTGTTTTAAACGTAAGTCAGCATGATTGTCGTTCAGCTTATGTATCGTCAAAACTAAGTTTGTTTGAGTTGTTTTTTACGTAAAAACTTAGTTTATTGAACCTCGAGTGTGTAAACTAAGGCGAATCGTAAGTCGTGATCTGACTCCAAATGGTATAAGACCGTTCGTCAAAAGCAATCTTACCAAGATTCAAAGTTTCTCTGCTTATTACGAGAACCAAAATGCAGACTTGTTTACCCACTTTAGCTCGAAATAGTAGTCCCTGACAAAAAAAAAA
>MJUU01031689.1:56681-94835 GCA_002080025.1 Modiolus philippinarum | reverse complement strand
GAATAAAAATCACGCCTGATATCGGCAACATCTACACATTCAATTAAAACATGTTGAATTGTATAAGGACAATTGCATGGAATACATTCAGGTCGATCATCACTGTTGAGGATAAAACTATGTGTTGTTCTAGTATGTCCAATACGACATCGGGTCAACACTACCTGTTCCCTACGGTTTTTACCACAGGAACCGACTTGTTTACCGACGTCTGACTGTATTCCATGCAGTTTATTATTTATTTGCAGATCCCATTTGGCCTGCCATAACTTTAAAATGTATTTAACGATTAAAGGCTTCATGTCAGTGTACGGTACTGGACAATCCGCCATCTCATCATCTAGTGCATCCTTGGCTTCCTGGTCAGCAACTGTGTTTCCATAGATCCCCACATGACTAGGGATCCAAACATAAATGACTTCTTTGCCTAATGCTACAAGTGATTTGTAGAATTCGGCTATTTTCAAAATAATTGGGTGTTTTGTTTTTCGACTTTCAATTGCCAATAGGCAAGAAAGTGAGTCGGAACAGATCATGAATTTATTTGATTGCGATAAAGCTACAAATTTAAGTGCTGAGAAAATAGCGTTAGCTTCAGCAGTAAATATGGAACTAGAGGATGGTAATCGCAGAGTTGCTGCACGTATTCAGGGTGTTCAGATTTAATTCTTGCAAAGTCCTGCTGGATAACCAGAGGATTGGTATCAACCTTTTTGTGTTTGCGTAGTTCAAAATTAAATGTTGGTTTTGGGTTCAGCCATGGAGGTTTTTTGGGAGTTTCTATAGGAGCTATTTCATCTAAATTTATATTAGCAGATTCAAGGTGTGGTTTGATACGAAGACCAAAAGGTTGTATAACATTTGGGCGTTTTTCATAGTCAGCTTTGTGAAGAGGTTTGAAAACACAGTTGTGAGAAGGATTTGAAGGATACGCTTTAAGCTTTGTTGCATATTGTAAACCAAGTTTAATACGTCTTTCTTCCAAGGATGGTTCATTAGCTGCAGCATAGAGACTCTCCACAGGGAATTAAACTCAAATTATTACAAAATAATACAAGTTACCTTTTTTATAAGATTTTAAGCAGTATGTACATCTATAGCAAAATAAGTATTAGAATAGGTAATTCATCCTCAAATAGATGTCCGTCAAGGAGATGTACTAAGTTCAAATATATTTCAATATATTTAGGATATTTTTAAATGATTTTTCAATTATATTGGACAAAACTTGTACACATTCTGTCTCAGTTGATACAAAAATATCCATTCTTTACTTTATGCTGGTGACCTGGTGCTGATATCTGACAGTGTTTATCATCTGCAAGAAAAACTATATTTATTAGAAAAATATTGCAAACAGTGGAGTTTAAGAGTAAACACTAAAGAAATCTCAAGTTATCATCTTCAACATATCTGTTAATTTTTTTAGTTGATAACTGCAATCTAGAATGTGTCCAACATTGTAAATATCTAGGTATATGGCTGTCTTCTTCGGTGAAGTTCAATGAAGCCAGACATCAGCTATATAGTAAAGCATACAAATCTAATTATAAATTATACAAAGACTTAAAATGTACTGATCCTTCAATTAGTACTCTTTTACATTTGTTTAATCATATGATTAAACCAATTGTGCTATATGGATCAGAAGTATGTGGCACACCTACCAGCTCGACCCTACATAGAAATACTGATATATATGATATATATAAAAACTAGGAATTCGGGAAACTGAATTTCAAATTTTGTAAATATTTGCTTGGAGTAAAATAGAAAAAAATACTAATATAGGAGTACTTTCAAAGCTTGGAAGGTTCCCTCTTTACATTGACCTAATAGTGTCTCTTTTTCTGTTCTGGCACAGGGCACAAAATCAGCCAGTTAACTCTCTTCTATTCAAAAGTCTCCAATTACACGGAAAGGGAATACATAGTTGTTTTTCCACTATAATAAACAGGCGATATTTTTTCGTTGATGTTATCAAATACTTTAGTTCTGCAAAATACTTATATGCATTCACCCTTCATAGCGATAAAGTTATTTTGTCAAATTTCTACATGATGACGTCACAATGGGCACGTGAATTAGCCTACAGATGGAAAATAAGCCCAATTCAGCGTAAAACCTCACGAAAAAACAAAGTTAGGTATCCCCACACCTCCTAAACAACTTCAAAATTTGTCTGTGAAAAGAAAGTTAACTAAATAAGACGTAGTAAAAATATTTTCTTGTTTCACGATTGCGGGGATACTTTCCGAGACAAAAAAACGTCCGCATTCAAAATGTATGAAGCTTAAAAATAGCGGGTATTCGTCAAAGAAAAGAGGATTGTAAAGTGCATCATCACTATAATATTTCTTGGTAGTCTGTATTTATTTTTGTGCAGTTTACCTGGGATCATCTTCTTTATTCCATAATGCAAAACAGTGTATACATGTCTGAATAATATTGGGTAAATGAGATTTAGATAATTTTACCTTTCAACATTCTTATTTATTGTTGATTGACAAAGATGCATTTAATGCATGCTGTTTCCTGCTCAAAGTTCAAAATAAAAAGACAACATTAATTCGTGTTTTTAATTCACTGACAACGTTCCTCGCGTAGATACTAGACTTTTACGTAGATACTAGATGTTTACATGTTAAAAAATGGATAACAGGAAACACCTACAATGGCTGAAAATTATAATTACATGCAACAATTTGCAAGGGAACTACACAAGAAAAACACGTATAAGACAAAAGACAAACGTCGACATCGATAGGACCTCGAGAGAGCCGGACTTGGTACCGGCACTAGCAAAAGCCAGCGGTAGGGTTAAACCGGTTTATGGGTACCCAAACCTCCCCTTTATCTGTCCCGTTCCCCTATAGTATAAAACATACGAAGAAAACCCAGTACAGGTAGACTACTAACTCCATGACCACAATCTTGAAAGGAGAGAAAAAGACAATACGTAATTTTGAAAGATGGGTCAAGGGGTGCTCGCCGCTAAACTGCCAACTAGCTCAAGGAGCCTAGTCTGCTGGTAGAACACTGTCGCACTACGGAAGAAAAATTAAACTCAAAACTTCCCGAAGGATTTGGTCAAGAATCATCCTAAATTTCAGTAGACATCGGCAGTATCAGTGAGAGGCCAGTATGTGTGCAAAATTTTCAGGTAACTAGGTATCAAAGCTAATTTAACGGATGCAAGCAGAATATCTTGCCGATATCCCCTATAAAGAATGTAAGTTACGTCCCAGCTTTTCTGGATTTTTAATCAATTTCCGGCATTTTTTAACAACATTTCCGTAAAATTGAGGACTGGAAATGCCCAAAGTAATATGCTGTTTACGAGTAACACCATATCTAGATATAACATGTTCATATCTATTACAAAACTACAAAACAAAAACAAAAACCTAAATGTATTCAACAACTTAGGAAATCTGTAAAAGTTTGGCTGTGATAGTACGGTTACGTTCATTGAAATCAACAAAAGTAGAACAAACTCGTGCGAATCGTACCAGTTGGGAAATATACACTCCGTAGGATGGAGCAAGGGGAATGTCGCCGTCAAGAAAAGAGAAATTAGTGATAGTGAAATCAGAATCATCCCTTTTATCATATATTTTGGTTTTGATTTTACCAGAGTCAATAATGATATTAAGATCCAGAAAAAGGCAACATTTGGAATCATTGTTAGCTTTATTTAATTTCACTTGTTGTGGATAAATGTCTACATAATCTAAAAACTGGGGATTATCAATAGTAAGGATATCGTCAATATACCTGCTGTTATCTTTGAAAATAGAAATAAGTTTATCACTGTTAGGTATGGTGCCGTTTTGAAGTTTTTTCATGAAATCTCGTTCGTAACAGAAAAGAAAAAAAAACTGCAATGAGAGGTGCACAATTTGTACCCATGGAAATGCCTATGACCTGTTGATAAATAGTGTTGCCAAAACGAACAAATATATTGTCCAGCAAAAGATGGGTGCATTAATCATATCATCACATGTCCAGGAACAATGATTATTATAGGTTATATTAGAGAAGAATCCTTTCTTTTTGTTAGAGCAAATGAACTGCAGACCAGAAAATTTAAAGGACCATTTAATAAGTTGTCCCAACTTTGATTTAATCAAATTATGTGGAAGGGTAGTTAAAAGTGTTGAAAAATCATAACTGTCCATAGATGAGACTGGTCTTTGAATAGATTGTAGTTTATCTAAAACTTCAATAGAATTTTTTCCACTCCAAAAGTAATTTACACCAGAGTTTTGATAAGATTTTTCACAGTATTTTATGACCAACTCTTTTATACAAGTAAGTGAACTAGTCAAATGGATGGATAAATTGATAGTAGAACACATCGATGTAGTATTTCTTTCAGACAATAGCAGCATTGTTAGAAGCCTTGTCAATAGGTACAAACACATATTTTTTTACCAAGATCCTTCAGTTTTGACTTAATTCTATTAACAGACAGCTTAGGATGTGACTCAACATAATTATCTTTATAAAAATTTATTCTGTCGGTGACCTTGGTAATAAGTTTATCTTTAAACAAATTTAGAGCATGCTTGTCAGGTGTAACTAGGTGTTTCTGAGAGGTTCTCGTTTTTAGCAGCATAAAATAAATCTTACAACTCCGTACCTGATTTGACGAAAAAAAGAATTAAATCACGTCAAGATTATTGTTTTTTCTCTCTGGAGATTATTTTATATAGATGCTTATAATGTCAAACATCATTTACTGTGGAATCAAGTTGCAAACCACGACTCAACTTTGTCACATTTATTTAATAATAAAGGTAAAATGGAATCTCAAACCACTCTTTTGTCAAAAGTGTGACGTCAGGAATAACTTTTCTTTAGGAGACCCTTTCATAATAAGCCAACCCTAAGCTTATATTGAACACGGCCATAAACTATGCATTTTTTCTTTTGAGATCTTGTGGTACTTCAACATATTTTAACATGCATGCATAGGGTTAACTTTTCAAGGTACATGTATAGTGAATTCTAGATTTCATTTGGGCGACATATTTATCTTGATTTATATCAGTGCAAAGATCGCATACCTTGAATCTCCCCTTTAAAGTTCAAATATTGTCCACTATAATAATCCTATGTTTTTTTATTTGTTTGTTTGTGTTTTTGTTTTTTGTTGCTGTCTTTTTTTTTGTATCACTCCCTTTTTGAGAAACAGTACTTTAGATTTACATTGTAGTTTCATTAATGATCAGAGTTGTTAGTATCCTGAAATTATTATGTATCAGCATCATGTTTTGTAGATACACAAATTCCTATGAATTTTGAATAAAACATAGCACTAATTCTGATAAACCGTGAATTGATTCCCCAAAAAGAAAGTAAAAACAAATAAACAAACAAACAAAAAGAAAGAAATAGATAAATAAAATTGATAATACTAAATAACAAAAAAAAAAAAAAAAAAAAAAAAAAAAAAAAAAAAAAAAACAAAAAAAAAACAGAAACATCGAAACAAAACAAAAACAAATTGAAACGAAATAAACAAAAATCATTTAGTTGGAAAGATACTGTAATCTTACGTGCACCTTTATCCGACAATTTATTTGTGTCCAAGGGGTCAGTTCATTTTATTAGGGTATCACCTCCATTTTGGAATCAAGACTTTTGCCCTTTTTTCGGCAAACCGTAGTTTGAATTTGACCACTGGAGTCCATGAACTCCACGGACTCAAGAGCCTTAGCATATTTTTGTACTTCAAATTAAAAGAAACCAAAAAACAATAGAATAAAAATATAAGATTAGAATGAATGAAAAATGGACTTTAGACTTAGACTTGATCTCTAATTCAGGTGCACTCTGGAATCAAAGAGTGTGTATACCCTCTGTTATATATCTGGAGAAAGTAAAAGAATCTTGTGTTTTGTTGATTAAAAAAAAATGTTCAACTCATAAAAGATCTGGTTAAGAAAATATTCGCAGAGGTAGTTTTACAATTAAAAGGATAACTCGACTTGGCACACATATAAAAAAAATATAGTAAACGACAAAGAATAAATTTTTAGGTAACTGAAGACAACTAAATGTAAATGACGAGCACGAAAGATTTTCGACATATTGTACTTTGTGCATCTTTTCTTGACTTACCTATAAATGACAGTGCTCCATTGAGTTGCATATGAGTTTCGAAACAAGGCAATATCATTTACAAGCCCTTTAATTCTCTATTGAACGATGTCCCTCGTGTGTTTTTTGATACATACACTATGTTCTGTCACACATAAAAATTAAGTTTAATTTTTGAATCTCCCATGTAAAATGTAGAATGTTTGTGTAAACTTTGTAAACACTATGTTCTGTCACACAAAAAAATTTAAGTTTAATTTTTGAATCTCCCATGTTAAATGTAGAATGTTTGTGTAAACTTTGACTTGATGTTTTCTTATTTTTCCGTATCCAGCTAAAACACTAAGCATTATACTTATAGACAAGCAAACGGATTGATATCAAAGCCGCCGTGCGCGGTCCCGGCTTATGAATAGGCCCGCAGCATCCTCTGAGCTTGGAGTATGAGTCTTCCTAACAGAGGACCCGAAGGAACCCCGGGATATAGAAATAGGACCTAGTATCTCCGGCTTGCGGGGTGTGACCCCTCCTAAACGGAGGCTGACCCCGAGGGTCCCGGGATATAGAAATAGCACCCATTCCGTGGTTGTGCGGGATTAATAAATACACAACCCATCTTTCGGATGGGATGTAAACTCAGGTCCACGTTTGAAGAAATGCCACTCTTCATGCACGTTAAAGAACCCTTGTAGCAAGCTCTTTTTAGGGTGGTCCGTAGGTGATCGGCTACAAAGCTAAATTCCCCGCCCTTGACGATTTCACCCTACTTTTCCAGTGGCAGTCAGAATTTCCCGTCCCATGGCCCTTTCCATACCCCAAAGTGATTATTTATTAACAAACTTGTTCTCGTCTTGATATAGCTAAAATATTGCTGAGTAGACGTTAAACAATATTCAATCAATCGATCAATTTATATCAAAGCTTCGGCTATGGTTTCCGGAATCTTTTTAACCCTGTATAAAATGTCTGTAATGTGTATTGTACTATTTGAGTTATATATTGTTATATGTGATTTATTTAATATGTTCACATCAAATGGGAGTTAAGCGGCGACATCAAATACGTATACGTGGCCATTTTCCCTATTGTTGTGTTCCCTTGGTTGACCAGTTTGCGAATACATCTATACAATTTTGTTATGTAATAGGCTCATTTGTATTTTCATTTTTAAACATGCCAATTTCAATCTTTATTTGCTATTTTCATCCAATTCTGGTAGAAAGGATTATCATAATATTCATTCAATTCGTAACAAAACGCATCTAAAACTAAAACAAGTTAATTGTATAATACACTCGAATCAGAAAATTGTGCTTCGTTCTTAGCTCCCCTTAGATATGACTTAAATGGACATTGAAAAACGTTCGTTGTATACAAACAATACAAATGTGAATATATGTGAAAATCACAAGGAAGCAGAATATCGGACCCTTTTTACACGATTTCATAATCATTTGAGTATAAGTTGAACGGTCCGTCACGGCTAAATCTCCAAAGTTATTTTCAAAATGGTGATAAATCCAGACTTTGTTTTTTGTCGTTTTAACCTGGATATGGGACGTTGTCTCCTTGACATTTACCCCATTTCCTTTCTTTTTCATATTTAATGGATTCTAAGGAAGAAATCATATAATACTAGCAAGGTTATTTTGCCTAGTAGGTTTTCCATTACCTACTTCTGCTGACAATCAAACATGTACATGTAGAACATACTCGTTCAGTGCTATTCAGTGATCGTTTTATTCCATTGGTGGTAAAAATCCCGGTTTCTCTAATCCGACGTGCCATCACATTACTTGATTGACCAATCAGGTCAAGGGCTTTTAATCTTACACCCCACTAAAGCGAGGCATAGATTAATCGACGTCACCTATATAATCTATTTAAAAAATCGATTTTTTAAATTACGATTTCTTCGTTTTTATTATCTTGAAATTCGGGTATGATATTAAGATTGACATTTTAATGTATATTTCTTGTTTCGTTAATATATCTTAAATTATGAATGAGTAAATCAAAGTTGAAGTTATAGAATTGGAAACATAACAAATTCAGATTGTTACTACGGATTTTTCATATTATGAATACATCTTTTATCACAATTTTCTGGAAGAAGAACTTGCAGTATAAAAAAATTATCTACTCTCAACTATTTCGCTTATTCCTCAAGTGGTGGAAAGATAGATTTTTCTGTAGCTTAGCACCGTCAGAGTTGTTGCTAAGCAGTTGTTTTGATAGATTTTAGTAACACAATTATAAAAAATCGGTTCCCGGCCCCTTACATACAAGTACTTTTAGTTTGCAGGTGCCTGTGAATAACTTGTACGAGCCGTACACGGTAATAATGGAAATGTTTAAATGGTTGCTAGGCAACAAAGGGTAAACGTAAACAACAAATAATTGTCATTTTCGAAACTCTCAATCATATATGAAATGATTAGTAATTTGAAGAAGGGGCCAAAAATGGCCCTTATCAATCCTACTCCTTTAGAATAAGTGCTCATAAACTAAGAATAGAGACAGAAAGATAGAGTTGAAAGACTCTGTACACATTGTAGTAGTGATAAAATGGAGAGTGAAGTAGAAAGTTCTTTATTTAAAACCATTATTGATACAACAATGAACTTTTCTTAATTATCTAATATAGCCAAATGTTTTTGGATCATGAATTATGACACTATTGAAATTATGAACAAATTAGGAGAATATATACAGGAAGGCTTTTTGAAAAAATTGATTGAATACTGTTTAACGTCTACTGAGCAATATTTCAGCTATATCAAGTTTATTAATAAGTAATCACTTTGGGGTATGGAAAGGGTCATGGGACGGGAAATTCTGACTGCCACTGGATCGGAAGGGACGGGGAAATTAGCCTTGTAGCTGTTCACCTACGGACCACTCAAAAACAGCTTGCTACAAGGGTTCTTTAACGTGCAGGAAGCGTGACATTTCTTCCAACGCGTGGACCTGAGTTTACATCCCATCCGAAAGATGGGTTGTGTATTTATTAATCCCCCACAACCACGGAATGGGTCCTATTTGTATATCCCGGGGTTCCCTCGGGGTCAACCCCGTTTAGGAGGGGTCATACCCCGCAAGCCGGAGATCCTGGGTATCATTTCTATATCCCGCGGTTCTCTCGGGGTCTTTTTGAAAAGACTAACACGAGTAAAAACTGATATTTGAATTGAGTTCCAAATCTTTTATTTGGATTTGATAGATATATATGGATAACTGGATCTGTTTTATTGTTTAACTAAAAGAACAAGTTTATAAATAAGTAATCACTTTGGGGTATGGAAAGGGTCATTGGACGGGAAATTCTGACTGTCATTGGAAAAGTAGGGTGAAATCGAAAGGGGCGGGGAATTTAGTCTTGTAGCTGTTCACCTACAGACCACTCAAAAACAGCTTGCTACAAGGGTTCTTTAACGTGCAGGAAGCGTGGCATTTCTTCCAACGCGTGGACCTGAGTTTACATCCCATCCGAAAGATGGGTTGTGTATTTATTAATCCCGCACAACCACGGAAAGGGTCCTATTTGTATATCCTGGGGTTCCCTCGGGGTCAGCCCCGTTTAGGAGGGGTTAACCCCGCAAGCCGGAGATACTGGGTTTTATTTCTATATCCCGGGGTTCCCTCGGGGTCCTTTTGAAAAGACTAACACGAGTAAAAACTGATATTTGAATTGAGTTCCAAATCTTTTATTTGGATTTGATAGATATATATAGATAACTGGATCTGTTTTATTGTTTAACTAAAAGATAAAATTTTCATTTCATTCCACATTTATATTTGGATTAGCTGGTCCTTCCTCCTGACAAGTTGTTTAATGTGTCAATCGTGTCATCAATCAATATAATCATGCGTGAAAGTGCAAGGCGTATGTATGTGTGATTGTTACATATATAACAGTAGTCAACTCTGTAAATTCTTATATCCTTCTGGATCCTTAATTGGTAATAAAAAAAAATTAAAAATCTTATATGACAAACTAAATATGACACGAAATTTACGTTATTAAAGATTCCTCTTGCTGGTGTTCGTCGGAATTGGATGAAAAGTCGCACAAAATATACCGTCAAATGAAAAAGGTTTCTTTTTGTGGTTCTAAGGTTGCACGACGATGTAGTATATTGTCGTGTAGTATCTTAAAAAGTTATCTGTACAAACACGGGTTAATTTAATTCGCTCCAAACCCCTTTCGCCCTGGGCGCGTTCGTACCGATTCCCCCCACAAGATTTGGAAGTACCGAAAATGGACAAATCAATTGGATTGTCTCTTATATGATGTAAGTTAATGAATTTAATGGTTGCACCCCTTACGCTCAAGTGATCATGTTGTGAAGCATAACTTATAGTTCCAAGCCAACGTTAAATACATTGCCGATGGATTACTTATTTGCATATAATTTGTTTGTTGTTTATTCGAATGGCAAATGAACAAACACAATTTTGATTTGTTTACTAATTTACATTCAAATGCTTAGATAAATAAGAGAATCAAATTTGCAGTATCCAAATACCTTAATAAATTTCTTTACTGGTATAATTATTTTTTTTGCTCCGCAATCGAGATTAACTCCCGACCCATGTGTTTTGGTTGATGGATTGACCCCAGGGCATAATAACAATAACTACAGGTGTTCAGTTAACCAGGTATACTCCCTCTGTTTTCGACTCAAATTTTCTGTCAAATTAACATAGGAGGGTAATGGAAAACTTTTCAACCCTTTGTTGTATGCATAGCATGAAACTGCAAAAAAAAATAGCTTTCCATTGATGTATTTCATCCTATGTCAAAAAGATATTTGGAGAAAAGTCGCAGCATACTTCGTTGTGGCTACTTAAGTGGTCCAAAATACATGGAGGACAAGACCTGGTGTGAGGAACTGGAAGAAAAAGTAGAGTCTGTTGCCACACACTTTCATTGGGCAGTAAGACACTGTGAATAGAATACAATGGAATTAAAAGATCGTTTGCTAAATGTTGTCGAACATTACAAAAATTTGCTAAATGCTGTCGAACATTACAAAAACAATCATGCAAGATGTCATCCTGCCCCCAGATGCAAAAGGGACAAAAATTACGAACCAAAAGAATGGTAATTACAAAACTTGTCGCGGAAAAACTTCTCCTTAGTGTTATAAAGAATTCCGTAATACTGTAAAACCGGAAATATTCGCGAGCATTATATATTCGCGTTTTTTCGCGACCAACGTTTGACGCGAATTTATCAATTTCGCGAATATTTCATGTCCGGTTACCTGTTATTTTATAGATAAAATTCGACTTTCATTGATTTTAGTTTTACTGGATGCGAACGTTTATGTCCAGACAAACTCTTTTGTGCCAAAATCGAATATGTTGTAAACGATTTCTCTTTTGATTCGTGAATTTTTACATCTCTAATCGCTAAACATAAATATACCCTGTTTGTGAAAGTTGAAATCAAATTGGGTAATCTCATAAAGAAAATTTAACAAATATGTCATTAATTAAATTATGGTTTGACGGGCTTGGAGACATACTGGTACCGATCAAACTATAAATAAGACCAAGCGCAAAAAATGTGTGTTGTTTATACAATCAATCCAAATCGATTTTTTTTATCCAAGCGTATATACATTTTAATGTTTTGATTATAAAGATAATAATAAATTAAATGAAATTATTTTGAATTACCGGGGTAAAGGAAAGAAAAAACTTTACATTTCATTTTGACAATTTACCTTTTTTCATAACGTTTGGCTTCGTTATAGTAGTGTCGTTTCGTTTATATTGACATTGTAAAACAAAATTTTACATGTAAATAAAGAGGTTTAATGTTTATATCTTCGTTTCTTTATGCGACAATGACCATCTACGCGAATTTATCATTTGTCTAAGAAAGATCCGCGAATAAATGTTCACCGACCGAATCGCAAAAATTTCCTGTCGCGAATTTATCTTGTTTTACAGTATTTAAAAGTCCAGCAGATTTTATTCTTGTGCGAGATACTTCGTATATGGAGAGTTTCAACAATACAAAAATCATGTTTCAAGACAAGAGAATTTCATTTAGTGATGATAACTATCAGACACGGGCACATTTGGCGACTTGTCATTGGAATGAGCTTTACCTCTGTGTGGAACCCCGAGAGGAGAAATGCACCTTGGAGTTTGAAGGGGAAGAAAAACTATAAATCTTCATCCTACAGTTATAGGAACAATATCTGACGGATAAATTCATTCTTTTTGTGGAACTTTATTATTACAATGGATAAATATGATTTTAGGATATGCTTAAAATATATAAATTGGTAAATATCTTTATGACATTATTTTTACAAAATCTATGATTTGATCACTATATTCTTCTAGTATATAATCTACACAAGCTTGATTATATTTCCAATTCTCTACATGTGCTAATCAGCTGTTTCACTATTTAAGTCCTGCCTACAACCATATTGGCTTTATTGCTGTAGGGATGTATATCTTTCTAGGTCATCACCGGTCTTTAAACAATATGCAAAAGGTGTTATATTGCCGTTGTTGGTGGATCTATTTACATCTCTAATTCTTAACCCTTAATTAGAAGGAGACAAACGCACATGAAAGAAACAAAATCTATATGATTTCTGGTATGGAAACGTTATTTTCAATCAATAAATCTTGGACTCGGTATCCGAGTCTCCTCTCCTAAAATTATATCTCACGGCCAGCTTTTATGTTTAGTTAAAACAACGTTTCATATCTGATTATCAAAACATACATAACATGCTGTGGACAGATTTATTTACCGAAAATACTAAAATTTCTCCGTGATAAAGTGATTCTGACAACGCTCTAAAAGATACAGGTGGTGCCAGTAAATAATTACTTAGAGGTTAAACCGATGAATTAGATTTACGTATTGCATAAACAGTATAATTAAGTTAATTAACTACATTGTATCAAAATATCACTTTATCACACCATAATATAATGTTCTTCACCTTGAAGTATATCCTTTCATAAAATATTCTACAACTACAAAAAAAAATGTATTACAACATTATTTCAAATGTGTACAATTTACGCTTATTTTTTTTTCTTTCCGTTACATAAAAAGACTCCTAAGACTTTAATATCATTTATGATATGATTTTCTTGACAAAAATATATTAAAACTTCAATTCATTTAACATTAAATAAAAGTTTACGAACTTAGAAAAATTTCTTTCCGGAATCACATAAACGGAAGCATGTCTCGCACTTATTCCTTCTGCTGGTGATGTCGAGCCTCTTGCTGACACACAGCACAGGGCTAAGGTTATGAACTGCCATTTCATTTAGTTAGTACTGACTTTTTATACATGGATATCATAAGGTCAAAGATTTTCTAAAAAAAGTGTAAAATGTTTCTATATGAATTGTTTGTGGTTGATTCAAGATCATCTGTCTAAGTTCACTATCTATATATTTATTTGTTGTTTTACTGTTTATTTTAATATTATTATTTGTAATCTTAGCTGTTTTCTGTATGTATTATTTAATGTTTATTTTAAATTTTATAATTTGTTATCGTATCTGTCTTCAATATGTATAATTTTATTTTATCCTCTTGTACACTTAATGTGTGTGAGGTTTTAATTAAGTATTTGAACTTAAAATTTTAAACTGTATTAAAAGTACATGTATGCAAACGCTTTGGTCTTACGACTTTTAACATAAATACAATGTCAAATTATTCAGTTTAATTCTGACAGATCAATCTGAAAATATTACTTTCTTATATAACAATATTGCCATTAATTATTTATTTCTAATACTACTTCATTAACTATACATGGGTTGCGCATCGTTCCCATTCCGGATTTGACTCGTCATTTCGACGAGGTCATCTGGGGTCAACAGGAGGAAAAATGACGTCATCCAACGCTGGAGGAAGGGACAGATATTTTCTACCAACGAATCGTACCTTGTTATTCAACACAAGTGTAAAAAATCGTTTTCAACTAAGAAAGAAATCCACGAGGAACATTTCAAACCCTCAAAAAACAAAACTTGAATGGAAATGAAGAAATTACTATTTTTGTCTTATCAGCGTCTTGGAACCAGTTTTGTACCAGATTCCTCCTCCTTTTGCTAAAATAATGAGCGATCCCGCAAATATACAACCCATGTATTGATAAGATACAAGGTTTAAAAATCATCGTTCATTATTTCTAATTAATTAGTTCAAAAGTGAACCCCACAAAAATATGTCAATATCATATCCATGAATACGTCATTACGTATTATACAACCTTTTATTATCTCAGCGAAAAGACCCCCCCCCCCGCTTTTCAGCGAGAAACAGCTCGAAAAAAAAACATATCATTGGAGCCAAACTATCCGGCACCTTCATTTGGTAAGGATTTCTTCACTTGTGTAATTCAAGCTTACGCTGCTTGTAGTTTCCATGCTTTAACGTGTTCTTCTTGGAGGGCTATCCAGCTGACTTCCCCGGTCATGCTTTGCTGCTAACCATCACAATGGTCGCATTGATTTCTCCGTAAATTCATCATAATGGAGACGTTAAACTACTGCATCAGACACTAATAAAACAAAGCACTGTTCTACGTGTGTTCTAAATCCCTAAATATGAACGTTCACATTCAGTGTCCAATTAAAATATTGCGAGTGTGTTGCACTTATGAGAAAGTATGAATTCTAATCTATTTAAATATTGGCTATCAGTAAACGAGTTTCATTAACATCCCCCTTTTCTTTAACATAATTGCAGAAGAATTTTATTTAATTGGTTACCGAACTTGTTGAACCCGACCATAAATTAGATAAATATAAAGATCCAAAATTTTCAAATCTTTGATGAACTTAATCTTCTCGAGCTTCCAAATGTTGAAGGCCTCATTATGACTTCCAAGATGAGGAACAATAATGAAAGCTTTGTTCCGTTACTTTGATTTACCATGTATTTGTAGATACTTTGTCTCTTGTGGATTTACTCGATATTCTAATATGGGAACAATGGAAACCATGACGACCACCCATATGAAAATCTCCAATAACATTATGAGCGACTTCACAGCAGTCTACGCTGAAACAGACGACGTCATAATATGATTTGTGCACAAAAACGTCACTAAATCGCATGTAATGGCTGTTCTTACCGTGTTCACTATAGGTCCGCGCAGATAATTAAATTTCATATTAGAATCGAAATAATTCATGTTCGCCGGTGGTTTGTAGTCGATTTACATATGGTTGTCCATTATTTTCGTTTATTTTACCCCTCTCTCCGCTACGCTACGCTCTGGGTAAAATATTAACGAAAATAATGGCCACCCATATGTAAATCTCCAACAAACCAACGGCGCCTATTAATTATTTCTTAAATCTTTCAATGTTTATAATATTTTATCCCCAAGCAAAACAACATGTTGTTTTACCCTTGTCGATCATATTGCATCAAACAATTTTCCAGCCTTTTTTTGATATTTGAGCCCTTGAGATATTGACTTGATGAGAGCTGAACTTGATGACTTTGATATGCGAAGATTTCACATAGCTTAGTATAGGAGTCGCTGCTCTTTTCACTTTGAAATATCATGACAATAGATTTCTAGACTTGGTAAGTTGCAGATGAAAGTGTAATTATGTCTAACTTCATCCATTTTTAGGAGTTGTCGTCATTTGGTCTTGAAAACACATCAGGAAATAAAAGTTAAACTCATATTAAATTTTGTACCTTGTATTTGATATGCGACTTAAAATACCATAGTAATGTACTGACAAACAACTTAAATACCTGTTGTATTACCTACAGGCACCCCCTGAAGCCTGATTTGCTCTTTGATTTGAAGGTTGTAATGTATCTTATGCTTTCTGTATGTATCTGGAAACTGGGTATAAATTTGTTGATTGAAGTTATATTGCAAATCATCAAGTCTGGACAGTTCTGATTCACTCAATTTAGGTTCGTTTTTTGTCTGTACAATCTAAGTGGGTAAATGAAAATAATTCTGTATAACATAAAAGTGATTGAATTTAAAAAGAATTGGAATAAATAGCAATACCAATCACTACACAATACATGTCTGCTCTTTTCTCATTCCACTTTGCTGAAACAGGGAATGGGTAGTAGCCCCAATTGGCAAAATTTTGATATCAAAAAGTAAATCGACCCCAAAACAAGTGTTTCACATTATATGCAAATTTCTTTCATTCAATAAATTTAATTGGAGGAGCAGCATAATTTTAACTAATCCATAGCAACTAAAATAAATCTTTTTTTTTCTACTATTATTTTATCTTCAGAATATAAAATTCAAACAAAATAAATGAAAATATTTTATAGGTGAAAATACAATTACAAAAATCTGTTAAATATTTTACGAAAGGATATGGAGTAAATGATCATGAGACCATAACACATATGTTAACTCCACATTTTAAAACCCATATATGCAGTGCAGTTTACAATATATAAAAATCAAAATAACTAATTTACCATTAATATATATTAATATATAGTAATTGACTGGCTATGAGATTAATAAACAAGTTAATGGTTCCTCCTGGATACGAGAATAGCAAATTTATGGTTTTCCCGAGGAATACTGAAAATCAACTGAAAGAGAAATAAAAAAAATGATTTAATTTTTTCCCTTTATAAACAACGCGATTAAATATGTCACTGATGCCGGACTGACACTCCAACTGACCGATGAACATCGTCACTGAAAAGTCCGCGAAAAGTCATTACAGTGCTATTCACTGACCAGTTAATAGTCTTTGAACTATTTACCTGTAAATAGTTCTTTTCTGAACAATGGAAAGATATATAATTTTTTATGACTATAAATTAAATTTTACATAGAAATAGAAAATGACATGCCCCCTCACAAGGTTTTAATTGGGATGCTATTTCTAACTTAATGATATTTGTGTCTGAAAGACACATCGATGCCCCGGAAAATACATGGGGAGATTACAAAAACATACATGGTAAAGCTCCAGCAAGACACACGTGAAGCAAGCAAATATGACTGTGTTCAATAATTTGTTGAAACCAACTTAAAATATAATCCTTACTCAATACACATTCTATATATTGATACAAATGAATTACAAAATAAAAACATTGTACCATAAATACTGAAGAAGTTGCATGGATAAATAAATGTACATGTATTAACAAAGCTATGACAAAATTCAACAAATGCATATTTTTCAATTATATTAAGCAAAATCAGAATCCTTTCCACATGCACATTTTCAATATATGTAGACCCCGAGGGAACCCCGGGATATAGAAATAGGACCTAGTATCTCCGGCTTGCGGGGTGTGACCCCTCCTAAACGGAGGCTGACCCCGAGGGTCCCGGGATATAGAAATAGGACCCATTCCGTGGTTGTGCGGGATTAATAAATACACAGCCCATCTTTCGGATGGGATGTAAACTCAGGTCCACGTGTTGGAAGAAATGCCACGCTTCCTGCACGTTAAAGAACCCTTGTAGCAAGCTCGTTTTGGGATGGTCCGTAGGTGATCGGCTACAAGGCTAAATTCCCCGGCCTTGACGATTTCACCCTACTTTTCCAGTGGCAGTCAGAATTTCCCGTCCCATGGCCCTTTCCATACCCAAAAGTGATTATTTATTAACAAACTGGTTCTCGTCTTGATATAGCTGAAATATTGCTGAGTAGACGTTAAACAATATTCAATCAATCAATCAATATATGTACAAAGGATAATCAGACTACAAAATCTCTGATTTATGTTTTAATCCTCCTGATCTGAGGACTGAAAACTCCAATAAGCTGAGACGTTACTAAATGAACGTCACGGTAAGAGTTACCTCCCTGCGATTACGTTTGGAAATACTTGACGTGAAAGACGGTGACATGTCAAAATCATAATTATTGAAAGAAAAAATATATATATTTACAGCTATGAGAAAAGGTTACTTCCCATTTGAATCTTCTGTGCTTGATCATTGTTGATAGTCCTATGCAAACAATTACTATTTCAAAAAAATACTTAGAAATCATACCTGGCCGATTTCGATCACTGTTTGCCGTTTAAACAGCTTAATTTTTTATCAACTTTTTCACTATAAAGTAGAATTTTACGTTTTTTTTCCATTCCGATATGTTTTAATTATAACAATAAAGAAAACCTACCAACATATATCATTTGCTGCAGACGGAATTTTGAGATAAGGAGAAAAGGGAACTTATCAGGATTTTCAATTTTATTTTCAATCGGAAAATCCAGAAATCCACGACATGCCTTTTGACAAATCACACTCTTGATAATTTTGTTCGAAAATTTCTTGTTAAGTATTATGAAGATTGTTTTAAACTATATCCCAAAAAGGTCACTTTTTTATAATAAATCTCTTACAAGTTTACCATGAAAATGCTGATTTCAAGTGATTAAAACATGACTTTCTGTATCCCAATGTATCTTCACCCATATTCCTGATAGTAAAGCATGACTATCCCGATTTCCGAATGTTAAAAATACCAAATCGGCCGGACTTATCGAAAATAATTTCTTGAATTTGTTTCATATTCTAATACAGTCGAACAGCAAACCCGCGATTTGACCGTTACAGCTATTGTTTTCAAAACCACGAGAGCAGGGGAAGATAATCCAAAAAATCCCACTAGGTGGCGCTTTACAAAATCCCGCAAAAAAAATTTCTATTTGCACTGTTGTCGAAAAAACGTAAAATATGATATTAAATCAACAAAAATATTATAAAAGCATGATTGATATTATATGTTTATATATTTTATATATTTTTATCAATGACTGGATATGTAAGACACACAGAAGAGTGTTATATCAGCCATAAACGTGTCTCGAATCGTGCATTCCAGAATGTGTGAAAACACGAGGTTCGGTTTGTTTACATTTTTCATCCAATGAAAAAGCTGACAGAATTCCATATTAGGGCATAAAATTGAGGATATAGTTGTGATAAAGCATCCTCAACCAATAGAAAATGCCGTCTCAACGGGAATTTTCGTCACCCTGAACAGTAAACATTCCTGAATGAAAATTCGACGAGGTATGTGATTTTTTCACTGCATTTTTGTTAAACTTTGCATGTTATGGTAAGCACTTATCCCTTAAAACGTCCGTAATGCTTGTCTTCGCTTAGACCAGCCCAGTAGTCAGTACTTCGGTGCTTACCCGAAAGCCGATTATTTTTGAAACCTCACAATATCTAAATTTTTGTAAATTTTCTTGAAAACTAAGGAGTATCTCCCTCATGCAAAGCTCTGTCCTTAGCTGATTTTGGCTTTCCATTTAGATCATATTGGTTATTTGTTCTCTATCAGTTTTTAAACATCTTTGAGTTTATGGTCTTCCAAACATTTAGATTTTATCTGCACTGAAGAGACATTAATTGTCGAAATGCGCATATTCAGAAAGTAAATTCACAGTAACTTCGGTATTTAGTTATTAGAATTATGCATAACTTGTTTTCCTAACCTAAATATAACATAACATGGTCATTGTTTACAACATTTAACGATCCCCCTTTTCGGCGTCGACCCATCAATGCATCATGTTTTCGCTAATTCCCCATTTGGTTAAGTAATGTCTGTACACACAATATATCCTGATATAAATTTATGTCAGCAGGTAATAATTTAATTCAGAAAATGGCAAATTTTATCAATATTTTCCATTTTCCAATGTTATGTACACCACTGTCACCAGGTATTGAATTACACACCACTGTGATATTATGACACACATGTTATTAGCTTATTATTTTGCTTATTTTTGTTGTGTATTTATTCATCCCGCACAACCAACGAATGGGTCGTATTTCTATATCCCGGGACCCTCGGGGTCAGTCCCCGTTTAAGAGGGGTCACATCCCGCAAGCCGGAGATACTAGGTCCTATTTCTATACCCCGGGGTCCTCTGTTAGGAAGACTCATAGTCCAAGCTCAGAGGATGCTGCGGGCCTATTCATAAGGCGGGACCGCGCATGGCGGTGTTGTAATCGGAGAGAAGCCACTGGTACTAGTAGGCCAAGGGCACGAAAAATCGAGATTGACGACTTTGATCTCAAATATCTGTAAACATGTTGATTCATCAAAGGTTTCTTTTTCAGAAGCCGTCGCAACATTCTGCATGTGCTTCATGAAATTGTACCAAATTATCCGCACACCTCGTAGGCCTATCAAGGCAAGAAAGAGACCCCAACCACTTAATTCAAAATTAAATTCACAGTAAATTGTAAATTCGGTATTTAGTTATTCCCCAGCGTTTCCGAGCTTCAAGGGATGAAAGCGGCCACAATTGCAATTTTTTCGAAATATGTGAATTTTTTTTTTTTCAATGGATTTTGATTGGATTTTATTTCTTTGGATTTCTCTTGATATAAGCTTTTGGTTATTATCAACGGATTTGGTGCAGCACTTACCGTTTTCGAGCTATTCGGGGTCAAGGGGCTGAAATATGTTAAATCTATTTTTTTAATGGGTTCGTTCCTTCGGATTCCTCTTTTCGTATAGTTAAAGTAGTAAGTTGACCGTTGATCAATTTGATATTCCTCTTACCATTTGCAATTTATATATATAAGGAATCATTAGCAATATTTTTTATTTGCTTTAGTTTGTGTGCAGCTCATTACTGGTCAGGCTCTTTTTTAATTACTGTATCAAGCTCTTTACTGTCTCCTCAATCCTTTTGAATTTTATTTTTTTTCAAATTTCAGTGTTCGACATGCTGCAGTCGTGTCCCCTTTTATCAAAGTTTGGAGATTTTGCAGAAATTATTTTCAAAAGGGTTGTTAACTACAAAAGGTTTGGGTGAGAAAACAAGCACGCCCAGTTGTGTTCATTTTTTTAACATGATTTTCATTGTTTTGGTGAATTATCATGTGTTAACTCGCAACATAGTGAAGTTAGTCGTGTCCGTCCTCTAGAAGTTTCTGACAAGTAATTTGACACTTTCCAATATTTTTTTAAATAAATGTTGGTTCAAGCTTGATCCCCATTCAGTTTGATATTTGGTACAAAAAAAATCATTTTGATGTCAGTCATCTTGTAATGCCCAATTATAAAAGAATGCATATTATTAGGGCCCCGCATCGAGATGCGGGTGCCCTATAGTTTTCACTTTGTCCGTCCGTCTGTCCTCAACAATTTTTTTGGTCGAAGTTTTCTGGGCTTTTACAGGTGGGAATGATTTCATATTTGGTCTGAAGCTTTATGACAATGAGTTGTACCGTGTAAGCAATTTTCAGGTTTGCCGTGCTACTACTTCCTGTTTGCCGATACTTTTGATTTTATTTATTATACCACTCAATTGATGCAAATTTTTCGTCAAAGTTTGCTGGGCTTCTACTAGTGGGAATGATTTCATATATGGTATAAAGATTTATGATGATCAGTTGTACCGTGTAAGCAATTTTCCTGCTTGCCGTGCCACTACTTCCTGTTTGCCGATACTTTAACTTTTTATTATACAACTCTATGGATGAAAATTTTTCGTCAAAGTTTTCTGGGCTTCTACATGTGGGAATGATTTCATATTTGGTCTGAAGCTTTATGATAATGAGTTGTACCGTGTAAGCAATTTTCCGGTTTGCCGTGCCTCTACTTCCTGTTTGCCGATACTTTTAACTTTTTATTATACCATTCTATGGATGAAAATTTTTCGTCAAAGTTTTCTGGGCTTTTACAGGTGAGAATGATTTCTTATTAGGTCTGAAGCTTTATGATGATGAGTTGTACCGTGTAAGCAATTTTCAGGTTTGCTGTGCCACTACTTCCTGTTTGCAGATATTTTCTCTTTTTATTATACCACTCAATGGATGGAATTTTTTGTCAAAGTTTTCCTTCTGCATGTGTGAATGATTTCATATTTGGTCTGAAGCTTTACGATGATTAGTTGTACGGTGTAAGCAATTTTCAGGTTTGCCGTGCCTCTACTTCCTGTTTGCCGATACTTTAATTTTTTATTAAACCTATCTATGGATGAAAAATTTTCGTCAGTTTTCTGGGCTTCTGCATGTGTGAATGATTTCATATTTGGTCTGAAGCTTTGTGATGATTAGCTGTACCGTGTTAGCAATTTTCAGGTTTGCCCTGCCTCTACTTCCTGTTTGCCGATACTTAAACTTTTTATATTATACCACTCTATGGATGAAAATTTTTCGTCAAAGTTTGCTGGGCTTTTACAGGTGGGAATGATTTCTTATTTAGTCTGAAGCTTTATGATGATGAGTTGTACCGTGTAAGCAATTTTCAGGTTTGCCGTGCGACTACTTCCTGTTTGCAGATACTTTATCTTTTTATTACACCACTCAATGGATGGAATCTTTTGTCTTCAACATGTGGGAATGATTTCATATTTGGTCTGAAGCTTTATGATGATGAGTTGTGCCGTGTAAGCAATTTTCAGATTTGCCGTGCTACTACTTCCTGTTTGCAGATACTTTAACTTTTTATTATACCACTCTATGGATGAAAATTTTCCGTTTACCAATGTATCTTCCTTCTTTTACTTATTATTTTTGAATTGATTCACTTGTTCTCTTCCTTATTTAGCTGAGATATTTCTCACTTAACGTAAATCTAATAATCTTATAAGGGCACTGTAGTGTCCTATGCAAATGTTTGGAGGTTCTCTGGAGGATTCCTTTACATCTATTGAGCAATCAAGAATCCGGATGCAGAAATGATTCTGATGTTGCCATTGTCCCTGGATTGTTCGTTTTGGATTCACGGTTCGGTTCTCACTTACTTTAAAGAGAAATCTGGGAAAATAGAATTTTCAACTGCATAGCAACAAAAATGCAAAAAAAAAAAGGTATCATTAAAAATCCGGAAAAGGCAGTCGGAAAGACATTATGGCTAAATTACTTATACGATCACAATATTAATGAAAAAGATTGATTGATTGAAGTTTTACGTCAACTGCAGCAATATTTCAGCTATATTGTGGAGAAAACTGTTGAGTATATTGAACAAATTTAATAAATACAAAAAATATCTATATAAAACCATATAGCTTTATACAAGTAAAAAGAAATGTGTAAAATGTCAAAAAAAAACATAATAGAAGAAATTTTGGTTTAACAGTAACAATATTAGAAATTGGAGACTTGTTCAAAATTGATCCATTTGAATCTTACTAAATAAATTGATTGCTTTTAAATATTGAACGATTTTGTCGCCAGCGATGTTTGTAAATATTTCTTTAAGACAATCAGCAGAATAAAAATCACGCCTGATATTGGCAACATCTACACATTCAATTAAAACACGTTGAATTGTATAAGGGCAATTGCATGGAATACATTCAGGTCAATCATCACTTTTGAGAATAAAACCATGTGCTGTTCTAGTGTGTCCAATACGACATCGGGTCAACACTACCTGTTCCCTACGGTTTTTACCACAGGAATCGACCTGTTTACCGACGTCTGACTGTATTCCATGCAGTTTATTATTTATTTGCAGATCCCATTTGGCCTGCCACAACTTTAAAATGTATTTAACGATTAGTGGCTTCATGACAGTGTACGGCACTAGAAAATCCGCCATCTAATGAAATAGAAAACTAATAACAAAATATCGAGGTTACTTTGAATTGAAGTTCTGTATATGTAGTGACTGTATTATTTGTTTTCAGTCTCCAACGAAATGACAGCTACCGGTTGTGTTGAGAAATACAACCTTGTTAACATTTGCATTGTCCAGACATGTATTATTTCCATTTTTTCAGCATAGATGCAACTACTGATCATGGGTCATATGGACGTTTGACCAATCATAGCAGATCATACAGTAATTTAAAAACAAATTCCAAAAGTATTCAAATGGATTGATTGATTGATTGAATATTGTTTAACGTCTACTCAGCAATATTACAGCTATATCAAGACGAGAACAAGTTTGTTAATAAATAATCACTTTGGGGTATGGAAAGGGCCATTGGACGGAAAATTCTGACTGATTGATTGATTGGTGTTTTACGCCAACTTCAGCAATATTTCAGCTATATTGTGGCGAGAACTGTTGGGTTTATTGAACAATTTTAATAAATACATAAAATATTAATATAAAACCCTATAGCTTTATACAAGTAAAACAGATGTGTAAAATGTTAAAAAACATAATAGTAATTTTTGGTTTAACAATAACAATATCAGAAATTAGAAACTTGTTTAAAATTGATCCATTTAAATCTTACTAAATAAATTGATTGCTTTTAAAAATTGAACGATTTTGTCGCCAGCGACGTTTGTAAATAGGTCTTTAAGACAATGAGCAGAATAAAAATCACGCCTGATATCGGCAACATCTACACATTCAATTAAAACATGTTGAATTGTATAAGGACAATTGCATGGAATACATTCAGGTCGATCATCACTGTTGAGGATAAAACTATGTGTTGTTCTAGTATGTCCAATACGACATCGGGTCAACACTACCTGTTCCCTACGGTTTTTACCACAGGAACCGACTTGTTTACCGACGTCTGACTGTATTCCATGCAGTTTATTATTTATTTGCAGATCCCATTTGGCCTGCCATAACTTTAAAATGTATTTAACGATTAAAGGCTTCATGTCAGTGTACGGTACTGGACAATCCGCCATCTCATCATCTAGTGCATCCTTGGCTTCCTGGTCAGCAATTGTGTTTCCATAGATCCCCACATGACTAGGGATCCAAACATAAATGACTTCTTTGCCTAATGCTACAAGTGATTTGTAAAATTCTGACTGCCACTGGAAAAGTAGGGTGAAATCGTCAAGGGCGGGGAATTAAGCCTTGTAGCCGATCACCTACGGACCACCCCAAAAGAGCTTGCTAGATGGGTTCTTTAACGTGCAGGAAGCGTGGCATGTCTTCCAACACGTGGACCTGAGTTTACATCCCATCCGAAAGATGGGTTGTGTATTTATTAATCCCGCACAAACACGGAATGAGTCCTATTTCTATATCCCGGGACCCTCGGGGTCAGCCTCCGTTTAGGAGGGGTCACACCCCGCAAGCCGGAGATACTAAGTCCTATTCCTATATCCCGGGGTTCCCTCGGGGTCCTCTGTTAGGAAGACTCATACTCCAAGCTAAGAGGATGCTGCGGGCCTATTCATAAGCCGGGACCGCGCACCGCGGTATTCAAATGGACGACAGCTAGTATGTATCATGTTGATACAAAAGAAATTAAAATCGATAGTGAACTGTTATATGAGTACGGCGACAGAAGAAATGAGATCGATTGATTGATTGAATATTGTTGAAAGTCTACTCAGAAATATTTCAGCTATATCAAGACGAGAACAAGTTTATTAATAATCACTTTGGGGTATCGAAAGGGTCATGGGACGGGAAATTCTGACTGCCACTGGAAAGTTAGGGTGAAATCGAAAAGAGCGGAGGATTTAGCCTTGTAGCCGATCACCTACGGACCACCCAAAAAAAGCTTGCTACAAGGGTTCTTTAACGTGCAAGAAGCGTGGCATTTCTTCCAACACGGGGACCTGAGTTTACATCCCATCCGAAGGATGGGTTGTGTATATATTAATCCCGCACAACCACGGAATGCGTCCTATTTCTATATCCCGGGACCCTCGGGGTGAGCCCCCGTTTAGGAGGGGTCACATCCCACAAGCCGGAGATACTAGGTCCTATTTCTATATCCCGGGGTTCCCTCGGGGTCCTCTGTTAGGAAGACTCATACTCTAAGCTCAGAGGAGGCTGCGGGCCTATTCATAAGCCGGGGAAATGAAATCGATCTGACTTATCCACGACCTAAGAAGTAAATATTCTAAATATATTAGTGATAATGCTAGGGAAGCAGTACGAGTTGAGGACACAGAATAATTTTTTTAGTTTGTTGTGTACTCTCCTTCTCCGGCGTGTCGGTCCTCTTCCTTGTGTTGGACAATAATTCATGTTTCCAAGATAAGATAATAAGCTCGACCCCGAGTTATTGTAATTACGTGACACAAGCTAATCTACCATTTCAAAATGGCGGCTCAACATCCAAACATCGTGCAAGATTCATTGTAGAATATATCAGAAAATATCGCCGTTTCTCTTCTCTGAAACAGCGAGTCACTGTAAAAAGATGCTCTAAAAAAGGGGTCAACTCGTCAACACAAGAATATATCCATAATCTGAAGATTTCCAAGGCATACGGAACTATTCGTGTTGGTGCCCAAAGTTGGCGCTTAATGAGGAAAAATCAAGCACGACACACACACACTTCATATTGACGTTGTCCGAATCATTCTATTCTTGTAAAGTTAGGGTAGTTAGTTTTTTGCTAAAATATTTTTTTGGAAAACTTAAGTCGTGAAGGAATTTTCATGTGTTTTTAAGATCGGGTAGGTCACTGCATGTCCTAATTGATTGATTGATTGATTAGTCAGAGTTTAACGCCCAATGAGCAATATTTCAGCTATATCAGGATTTATTGATTAGTTAAGAGTTTAACGTCCAATGAGCAATATTTCAGCTATATCAGCACGAGAGCACGTTATTCAATTCAAAACATTTGTAAGAAGAAAGAAACAAAGGAGGAAGGGACAACCGGGGCAACGACTTTTGATTGCCACTGGAAAAGGGGAGAAATGGGTAGGACCAGGAAAATTAGCCTTATATACGACACCAAATGTGTCTGCTCTCGTTAGAGAAATATAGAAGGGTTTTATACTGCATCGACCGTGGCATTTCTCTACACAGTTTGACTACAATGGTTCGCGCTGACTTCCCCGCAAAGACGGGGCATTCCCCTATCCACCACCTAGGGACGCGCCCGGCAGCTCTGTAGCCAAAGCCCTAAAAAAGTATTCAGGTGCTAGGAGCTAAATCAGGAAGAGAATACAAATAAAATGTAATTAAGAGGAGAAAGAAATAAGGAAGAAGGAACAACCGGGGTAACGATTATTGATTGCCACTGAAAAGCGGAGAAATGGGTAGGGGTAGGAAATTTAGCCTTCTATACGACACCCATTGCGTCTGCCCTCTAGAGAAATATAAAAGGGGTCTTTCTACTGCATGGAGCGTGGCGTTTCTCCACAAAGTTTGGATACAATGTTTCGCGGTCGGGCTTTCCATGTTATGATCTGACTACCCCGCAAAGACAGTGCAGTCCCGTATCCACCAACTGGGGACGCTCCCCGGCAGCTCTGTAGCCAGAGCGCCTGACAACCGTTCAGATTGCGGGCTGCATGTCATGACGTGAAAACGACCAACAGTTGTGTAATAACATGCTTGTTGGTGGTGTTTTAGCCGAAATTCTTTAGGGATTATTTGAAAGATTAGTAAGAGCTTAACCCAAGTGAGCAACATTTTAGCTATATCTGGACGAGAACAAGTAAATCAACTAAAAAAAAAAAAGGAAACAAAGGTGGAAAGGACAGCCGTGACAACGAATTTTGATTGCCACCGGAAAAGAGGAAAATGGACAAGACAGGAAATTTCGCCTTCTGAAAGAGTCCCAGCGACTCTGCTCTCTCGAGACAATGTAGAAGGGGGTCTTTATACTGCATGGAGCGTGGCGTTTCTCCAGTTTGGCGTCAATGGTTCGCGGCCAGTCATTCCGTATAATGGCCTGACAACACCGCATATACGAAGCATTCCCCTATCCACCAACTGGGGACGCACTCTGCAGCCGGAGCCCCTGGAAACCGATTTAGGTGCCGGGAAATCTTTAAAGACAATTACTTTTCTATAAACTAAGCTTTAATACTGTTGCTTTATTTAAGAATAATATAAGTAAATTATTTTTTAAAGATTGAAAAGCCTCCACTCTATTTTTAGAACGACCAATTTACTTATAACAATTAATGGCAGTAATTTTAGAATATGACATGGTTTCAGGTAAAAAACTTCTTATTGAAGAGATCATTGAGTAATTATTGGAAGAAAATATATGCCAAGTGTCCCTTCTTGAATGATTCAGACCGTGACTTGAAGGTAACTTTTTTGTAGTTATTTACTGGAGTTTACAACAAGAAAATTAAATGCTATTTGAATTAAAATATTAACTCCAATAAGATTTATATTAATTAAAATGAGCAATTAATTGCCTTCAAATTATTCCATTATACATTATACGATATATATGTATCGAAATCCGTCACTGTCAGATGTGATAGTTCTATGGTAGGGTTAGGAAGTTGTTTACTTCAAAATGATAAACCGATTGCCTATGTGTCTAGATCGTTAACAGGTGCTGAGACTCGCTATGCAAACAGAAAGAGAATTATTAGCCGTGTTGTTTGGATTAGTAAAGTTTAATCAGTACAAATGTGGCAGACAACCCAAACAAAAATTGTATTCACCAAATCACTTTCAAATCACATCTAGATCATGTATACACAATTTGTTAAGATGATTTCATCACGATTTGTTTATCAAATCTGAGTGAAATCATAATACAAGCATCAACTGAAAGTGGTTTCATAACGATTTGGTCCAGGTCACGATTTGATAATCATTTGGTTCTGATTTAGTAATGATTTGATATCTTATCCAAAAATGCAAAATGATTTCAACATAATTTGAAAACTTAAGTGTTGCAACATCCTGATTTGATAACAATTTGATAACTTGTACGTTTTCAAAAACGATTTGGTAACAATTTGGTGACTTATTCATTACTTAGAGATGAATTTGTTACGATTTTATACTCTCTGAGAGATGATTTTGTAACGATTTTATACGCTAATGATTTACACAGTCGTATAAAATCTTTTCCCAGATGCATTTAACACATGTTTTATGCTTTCTTGCAAGCATTTGAATGATTTGATTAAAATGACACGTGATCATGTTTGAAAAAGAAAAATTGGCTCCATTTCCTGTTTACTTTTGTCTTGTTTGGATGTAAAAGTATGAAGTACAAAGATGATGCATCATATAAAAAGTAGGTGCCAGTAATTAAGATATGAATATGTGATTGTTTTCCTTGTGAATTCACATAATATTCAGTTTGTTTTAAAGGATTATTAAAGGAAAAAAGGAAAAATAGTATCATTTTGGTATCATATTTTAACGATAAAAGAATATCTTCTAATACTGAAGGAATTTTAATTTTAGTTTATATTAATGGTATTAGAAATAGATTCTGTTGAAAAACAATGATATGAATACAAAAATTTATATATGTGAATTTTTTCTTTTTTTGAATGTCGAAATGAATTGAAATTTGAGCTATGTTTTAATTGTAGTAAAGACTCAATACATGTAAATCAAAAGCTGGTACACTCAACTAACTAGGCTACTGACACTGACTGATAACACAGGAGTCAACAAAAATAGTCAATTTAACAAATGCCTGTACATTTCTCCAATACCCTATTCTTTATATGGTAGTGATTTGATTGTGATTCAGTAACAATTTTATTCAGATTTGTTTCTGATTCTGTTCAGATTTGATTCAGATTTGTTAATGATTTAGTTGTGATTTCATATTGATTCTGTTCATGGTTTTGTTCTGATTTCATAGTGATTTGAATGTGATTTCATTGTGATAAAATTTCCCATGCAAATGAGCTATCAAATCGTGTCGACTAAATGCCTTCCAAATCATGATTTCATAATGATTTAGTGACATGATTTTATACACTGTTTTTTTCGTTTGGGAATGTAACGGAGTAAATTTTGTTGTCTTACGATGTATCTTGTTTTTGTAACGACTTTGCACTGAAACTTTGGCAATGAAGCTAGGGAAGTTGACGTTTTCAGCCATTTTATCAAAATATTTATAATGGAATCTTAAAGGACTCGCGCTTCGGATTTTCATAAGGCTTGGGAACTTTGAAATTATCTTCTAAGTCGATCTGACACGATTCGTTTGACTGCATATGAAATGTCCTTTCAGAGTTTAACTTTGTATTTGATCTACAATTCAGTTTTTAGTAAGAAAAGCTATTTTTTACAATTTTGCCTATCAAATACAATGGAATAAAATATGTAAATGGGCAAAAATGCACACGATTTCTCCACATGTAAAGTGTAGAGCACCGCCTTCTTACTTGATTGACAATAGTGCACGCACGTTTATCTTCATTGCTCTTGGGGTTTCATCATTTGATGTAAAGTATGTCGTATAATCATGTAGTTTATAGATATAGTTTATAGATACAGTACGTTGCTTAAGAACAACTAACTTTGTTAGGATTATATGCAATTATAAGAAATCCCTGTGCTGGCGGATCCCAGTTTTACCGGCTTTGGAAGTATGTGAAGACGTATGTGTGAGCGGCCTCTTCCGGTGAAAAACCATACAGACGACTAGTCATTATTGTGAGTTCTCAAATAAGTATGTAAGTAAGTAAGTAATATTTATTTTAAAGTCGGATAAGCTATATTCAATACTACATGAGCCCAAATGGTCTCTTTCACCGACTGATATATATTAAAAACATAATAAACACATACAAACATAAAAACATAGCACGTGCACACAGTTACAGATAAATTATAAATTAAATCTACTGCCAACGGGTGTTAGATGGTATTAGACTAATATTGATACACGATGTAATAACTTTACATATATAAAACTAAACAACAGTTTACAAGTGCACTGTTAGAGGTTTAATATCAGAATGATGATTTTAAGTACAACATCGAAAGAATTTAACATTTAACCTTAACTGAGATAACAATGTATAATTTACTACTATGTGAAAGGAAGTGCTGGTACAGCAGACTGTCAAAACAATTAAATTGATAATATGTTTATATTACGAGATTACTATACCTCCACCCTTAGTTTTCAATTAAATACTTGATGACAAATTTTATCGTTACAGTCTTTTCAAATATTAAATGAAACACCTATCAATGTCATGTCTATTATATAACAGTTCACCAGCACTGACTATTTATAATTGTCCTATCAGAAAAATTGAAAATATGAAAATATTAAAGTTCGCACTTTTTGTTTTATGTTTCACTAAAACTAAATGATTAATAATTCCACTATTTTTTTGAAAACTATAAAACAAATGAAGTATAACGAATACTTCTGTGTAACCAGAGGATTATTATGCCTCAAGTTCACAAGTTACCCACAAATCACTTACGAACATAATCCTTTAGGTAAGCTGGTTCTCTACGGTTGCGTTTCGGCAATTGTCTGATTGGATTGTCCTTCGATTTCAATATCGGTTGAGTTTCAATTTGTCGTTGGTTCTCATTTTCATCTCTGATCGGAATTTGAATGTCCATTTCATATTCGTGATCGATTTCACTGTCAATTTTGTCCAAATAACATTTCCTGATGTGATCGATGTGTCTCCGTACTAATGTTCCATTTGTGAGTTCGATTTTGTAAGATACGGGTCCAGTTTTGTTGATAATTTTCCCACTAATCCATTTTGTTTTGGAGTTCTGTGCAAAGTTTCGAATGAAGACATTGTCTCCAACTTGGAATAATCGCTCCTTCGCAGTTTGGTCATGATAGAATTTTTGCTTACACTGTTTATCATGAACTCGGTCTTCTATGTTCGGAAATATTAAATCTAATCTTAATCTTAATTGTCTGTTCATCAATAACTGACATGGTGGTAAAAGTGTTGTACTTTGTGGAGTAATCCTGAAATGGAATAAGAATTTTTGTAATTTCTCCTCAACTGTACCATGCTTCATTTTCTTCATACTTTCCTTAAATATTTGAACTGCTCGTTCAGCACATCCATTTGACGATGGATGCCACGGTGATGTAGTACGGTGTCGGATACCATTTACTTGCATATAATTCGCAAACTCTGAACTAGTAAAACTACCTCCATTGTCCGAAACAACTACATCTGGTAAACCATGCGTCGCAAACGTACTCCTGAGTTTAGCTATTGTATTTGTTGTTGACATGCTATTCATCATGTGTACATCCATCCACTTTGAATAGGCATCTACTATAATCAGAAATGTATGTCCCATAAAAGGCCCTGCAAAATCTAAGTGCAGTCGGGACCACGGTTTGCTCGGATACTCCCAAGGATGAAGTGATGCATCGGCATGTAAATGACGGTTTTCCTGACAACTAATACATTGTTGAACTTTCTTTTCTAATTCATTGTCTAGTCCAGGCCACCACACATAACTCCGTGCAAGTCGTTTCATTCTTGTTATTCCAGGATGTCCTTCATGCAACTCGGTTAACATGATATCTCGTGCTGCTGGTGTTATTATCACTCGGCCACCCCATAGAAGTATTCCATCTTGTGAACTAATTTCATTTTTACGACTATGATATGGTTTAAGTTCGTCACTCGTACATTCTCCAGGCCATCCATGCAGTACATAACGTAAAACTTCAGATAAGACTCTATCTTTACTTGTCCATTTTTGAATCTGTTTAGAAGTAACAGGTGTGTTTTCTTCCAAGTGTTCAATTGTCATTATCGTATCTGCTGGAATGTTTGTTTTGATTGTCGTATTCTCTGTAATTGGTAGTCTACTCAATGCATCGGCATTGTTATCACGGCCTTCCCTGTACACGATCTTGTAATTATATCCAGATAATGTCAATGCCCATCGCTGTATTCGTGATGCGGCCATACCCGGAATTGACTTATCTTCTCTATAAAGTCCCACAAGGGGTTTATGATCGGTTATAATGGTGAATAAGTTCCCATACAAATACTGGTGAAATTTACGCACACAAAAGATAATGGCTAGACTTTCCTTCTCAAGTACGGAATAATTCTTTTCAGATGATGTAAGTGTTCTTGACGCAAACGCAATAGGCCTGTCGCTTCCGTCACTCATTCTATGTGATAAAATTGCTGCTACTCCATACGCAGACGCATCACATGATAACAGTATGTCTTTCGTAGGATCGAAATGTATCAAAACTTCTGCTGATTTCAACTTTTCCTTTGACTCGAGAAAAGCCTTTTCCTGTTCATCACCCCATTTCCACTTCACTTTACTTTGCAGGAGTGAGTTTAACGGATGTAACAGTGTTGACATGTTTTTCAGAAATCTGTTATAATAGGCTAACATACCTAGAAACGCTTTCAATTCGGACACATTTGTCGGTCTCGGTGCTTTATCTATAGCTTCCACTTTGCTTTCGACTGGGTGAATTCCATCTTTGGTTATTTTAAAACCAAGATACACTACTTCCTGTGCAAGAAATGTACATTTGCGTTTTCTGAGCCTAATTCCAAATTTCTTGAATCTTTCAAGAACAATTGACAATGTTTTCAGATGATCGTCTCTAGTCTTCCCGGTTATCAATATATCATCTACTCTCACTAAGACATTCGGAATTCCTTGAACAACGTTTTCTAGTGTTCTTTGAAAGATGCCAGGACTTGACGATACTCCGTATGGCAATCTGTTGTATCTAAACAACCCCTCATGTGTATTAATTGTTACATACTTTTTACTGTCATCTTCTAACTGAATTTGTTGATAAGCCTGATTCAGATCAAGCTTTGTGAACTCTTGACCTCCTGCTAGTGCTGCATATAAGTCCTCAGTCTTTGGTATCGGATAATTGTCCAACTTAGATACGGCATTAACTGTCACTTTATAATCACCACAGATTCTTATATCTCCTGACTCCTTAACTACCGGAACAATTGGTGCTGCCCACTCTGAAAATTCGACGGGTTCTAGCTGTCCATCTTTTTGTAAACGCTCAAGTTCTTTTTCTACCTTTTCTTTTAATGCATACGGTAACGGTCTCGCTTTGAAATATTTCGGCTTTGCATTTTCATCCACATATATTTTCGCTTTAACTGACGATATACATCCCAATTCATCTCTGAAGACTTCTTCATTATCCTCTAATATGTCCTCCAAGGTTTTATTTCCGGACACCATACATGTTTGCTTCCAATCTAGTTTTAATTTAGCCAACCAATCTCGGCCTAACAAGTTCGGTCCTTTATGCGCAACAACGGTAACTGGCAATTTCATCGGTTCCTCATCTTGTAATTGTACGGTTACTTCCGTTTTCCCTAATACTGGTAACGGTTGTCCTAAGTAAGTACGTAATTGTCCTTTGACCGGTGTCAATTCAGCCTCTTGTTTCACCTTTTTGTATGTAACGTCATTGAAAACTGTCACTGATGCTCCTGTATCTATATCCATTTCTATTTCTGTCCCGTTGACATTCACATTCACTTTATACGGATCGGTTTTATCTTTCCCAATAGCATACACTGAATACAGTTCATCTTCACTATAACTTTCAGCTTCAACATAATGAGTTTTCTTATTAAAACTACTGTTCTTTGAAAATTTCTTAGTGTCATTGTCCTGCTTATTCCTGCATTTCTTTGCGATGTGACCTTTCTTCTTACAAGCGTGACATTTTGCATCCTTGAATTTACATTCATACGCCTTGTGATTACCACCACAACGATAACAATCATCCCTTTTCCCAGTAGAACTTTGTTTGAAATGTCCTCCGGATTGATGTTTTGTCACTTCATGAATTGCTTTTTGCGGTAATCCACCACTAGCTTGAATATCCTGTGCATTCTTTGCTGCGGTTTCCATTGCTGTTGCAATGTCTAATGCTTTTGTAAAATCAAGTTTCGGTTCGGTCAAAAGTCGCCTCTGTATACGATCATTGTTAATTCCAACAACTAGACGATCTCTCAGCATTGCGTTTAAAGTGTCTCCATAATTACAATGTTCTGCCACACTTCTCAGTTCCGCTACATACGAACGTACGGATTCCTCACTGTGCCTGTTTCTACTGTTGAACTTGAATCTCTGGATACTTTCGGACGGTTCTGGATTTCTGTGCTCCTTTATCAACTTCGTTAAGTCTGCAAACGTCTTTTCATTCGGTTTTGTTGGTGCCAGTAAATCCCTCATTAATTTGTATGTCCTTCTTCCACATACACTAAGAGGAATGTCTCTCTTTTTATCAGCATCATCAATTTCATTTGCATTAAAATAGCATTCAAGTCTTTCAACATATTGTATCCAGTCTTCGGATTCATCATATGGATCTAATTTTCCATGTGTCGGCATTGTCACTTAATTTTCCTCGTCGCCAAAATATGTAATAACTTTACATATATAAAACTAAACAACAGTTTACAAGTGCACTGTTAGAGGTTTAATATCAGAATGATGATTTTGAGTACAACATCGAAAGAATTTAACATTTAACCTTAACTGAGATAACAATGTATAATTTACTACTATGTGAAAGGAAGTGCTGGTACAGCAGACTGCCAAAACAATTAAATTGATAATATGTTTATATTACGAGATTACTATACACGAGGCCATCAATTCTATCTTCCCTAAAGAAAGGATCATAACAGGCATTATTTGTTAATTCTGTGCAATATTGCTGATACACCGTAGTGTGAGTCCACAGACATGGCTAAACAACGGCAGTAGAATACCGAAGGAACAAGGGAAGCGATGACTACAAAACTCGAAGTCCAAAGACATGGCAGAAACGGTAACAGATAAAAACAAAGACAAAACAAGGACGTGAGACAGCTACAATGTACGGAAATAAAAAGATAACATTAATAACTAAGGCACTCATAGTGTGAACTCCCACATGTCGGGTTGATACAGGTAAAATATATTTGTCGTTCTGTGTACAAAGGTAAAAATAATTTTATTGCACTAATTATTCATAATATGAACATAATGAAATAGTTATCAATGAAAATGTATATATACATGGAATTAACATATAGTAAATTTGACAATTTGGCTGATTAATTGTAACATAAATAATATCAAGAAAACTGAAGTGAGACATACAATAAACTGCACTGTATCGTTTATTTATTATACTTCATGCAAATTTCTGATAAAATCAAGCCATTTCAATGGTTCTCCTCGATGTGGTATTTTGCAGTATTTTTTTATTGCTCCGCCTCCCCCTAGCAACATGTGATATTTTTGCGTAGCAACGAAAATATCACAGGCTTCCCCTAGCAACATGTGATATTTTTGCATAGCAACGAAAATATCACATGTTTGCCGAACTCGGAAAATATCACCATCTCCGACCGAGATTTACCGATTAGTATTTAGTCCTATTTACCAGTTCTGTTTACTGACTTTAGCCAAAGCAGACAGTTCTTCATCTTCATAATTTATATAAATTTCTGTCGCTAACATACATTATACTTTTTGAAGAGGTGTCTTTAGAGACAGCTGAACAATCTTTAGATTCGAAAGACAGCAACTCTATGAAACAAACGTGTTGTTGCCGTAGGTAGATTAGGAAATACTTGTGTCATCAAAAAAACTTCAGTCCGTCCCCTCTCCTGCTTCATATAAAATGTCAGTCCCTCCTTCTCTGGAAGAAGAGAGGGAGGGACTAACCTCTTTTTATGTAACAAGTGCCTGTGCTCCGAGAGTATCTGGCACAAAAATGTTTTGACTGTGTTTGAAGAGTTTCCAAATCACAGCATTATACTAATTGTTTCTAATAACTTTATTTTCATTTTTCATATTTAGCATTTTCCCGTTTTGATCTTCTATTTGGCACATATATGTTAGAGTTTACAAAATGTGTGTTCAGATGTAATTCATATTATATTCTTGACTAAAAACACATAATTTTTTCATGAGAAACCATATCATTTATTCTGTAAAAAGGTAAAAGGAAGGCATTCAGTATAATAAAAATCATACTGCCTTCAGTGGAGGGTGTTATGGTAGATTACCACACTTAGAAAAAATATCACATGAAGAGAAAATATCACCCTCGACGCTGTCTCGGGTGATATTTTTCTTCATGTGATATTTTTTCTTCGTGTGGTAATCTACCATAACACCCTCCACTGAAGGCAGTATGTTTATAATAAATATACTTGGATATCTTATATTTTCCCCAGGGTAACCGTGTAATGGTTTTGCTGGTCTTGAAATATAAAATATTAACGTCTAACGTCAAAGACCAACTGAGCTAGAGTTTAAAGTGAAAGTCCGCGATTATTTACTTTTCACCTATTTCGATTTATTTCATATCATCTAAAATGCCTCATGCAAAATTGTATCTTTTTTATGAAGGAAGATATTTGTAGTTAAAAGCTGACCGTAGTTCAATTATGGGTATCGCCATTTTGGATCGGAAGTGACGAAATAATGATACAGATTATTATAATTTGTATCACTAACAATTACGGAGAAGACACGATTTGTAAAAAGGATGCTGGGCAATACTTGGTATGACCAAAAACCGGACAAAATTTCGAATTGGACTCACCAATAGATATGCAAATCGGTAATAAGATCGTGAGCATGGCATACAGGCTTAAAATTTCATTAAATAAATGATAAATATATCTCACATTTGATAAAAGTCTACAGTAGTGATAATTTTCATTCTTGTCGATTTTCAAGTTGAACTTGTGTTACCCCTCATTATCGAAGTAAGTATGAATACCCTCCTGTCGAAAGCTAACTAAACGGCTACGGCAAAAAAAAAAAACCATGGTCTTCTTGCCAGGTAAGACACAATGAAATAGTAGCCTTGGATACAGGTGTTAAGGCTCAGGTACGCGTTTTCTGTATATTGGCACAATCAACACACATGTCACTTGCTAGGTAGGGTCATAAATCACTCTTGGGTCACAAATGTCCATGAGGGTAATTTTAATGCAGAAATTGTCAATATCAGTAACTTCACTCGATGAAAGTGGTTTTAAGTAATGTTTAAACGCGTATTAATGTGAAAAAAATATTATACCAAATTATATTTTTTTTTTGTCAAAGTCTTTTAATATGATAAAAATGATGCTATCAATAATTATTCAAATAATTTATCAACATCGCAATAATTATTGAAATAATTTATCAACAAATTAATTAAAGATTTGTTTTTCAATAAATAAAGTTTGTACAAAAATAAGACAATAAATATACATGTCGATTTGGCAATAATTCACATTCTACACTGCCTAGTTATATTTTTGACAAAGAAAAAAGACTAGCATATCATACATTCAAAAAGACGAAAGGGACAAGAATGGAGTTCGGTATAGATGCATAAACTTTGTAAGAGTTTTATCAGACAGTTAAATGATTTAGACACATTTCCAAATGGTAAAGACC
>MJUU01031689.1:23761-36311 GCA_002080025.1 Modiolus philippinarum | reverse complement strand
GTTATCTGATGCCTCTTCTGTTCACCATCAACATTGGCACCTAATATATTCTGATAATTGTTAATTTCTTGATTTTCCTCAATTCCTTCTTGTACAAATTCTTCACTGTCATCATTTTTTACCACGCAAATTCATGAAGAGTGCAGCAGCTTAATACAATTTTCACAATTTTTTTGATATCTAAAACGACCTTTAAGAGAGCCGAAGGAACATTCAACTGTTATCCTTGTGGAACTGTGTATGAAGTTGTACCTTCTTTTATCTACATTCAAGTTCCCATAGTCCTTATATGGTGCAAGTAACCATGCCTGTAGGGAATAAGCAGCATCTCCAATCAAATGTGCATTAGCAGGCATTGATTCACTGACAAAAGAATATATCTGGGAATTTTTGAATACTCTCGAGTCATGAATAGAGCCTGGCCAGCCACAGTAAATGTCAGTAAAATGCAGATTTGCATCACAAATAGCTTGCAATATTCAGGAGTGAAACCCTTTCCTGTTTACATAATTCTCGGGGTTCTCCTTGGGTGTTCTTATGGGAATATGAGAACCATCAATAGCTCCGATGACACCAGGAAAATCTTTAAGCATTTGAAATTCACGAATAGTTGTTGCACCTTATGACCGGTTGGCCACTTTATCGTTTCAGACATCAGCTCGGAGCAAATGACGCATGATATTCTATTCACAAGATTGAAAACTGTGGCTTCACAGACACCAAAAAGATCTGCAATACTTTGCATAGTGAGCTGGGTTGATACATATTTGATATAAATAAGGAGTTGTTTTTCTATCGTTATCTTCATAAGACCATTACGATCCCCTTTCAGTAGACTTGGTGCTAATCTTTCGACCAATACCACAAATGTATTCCTGTCAAGTCTGAAACGACTACGGAAATCATCCAATGAATACTGCGGCATTACATTCTCTACATAATTTTCAACTCTTGGCCTTTTCTGTCGATCTTCACCATCAGCAATTAATGATAGAAGATGTACTTTAGTACAATTGTTAAGCAAACAAAGATATGCTGAGGTATCTTCTTCACCTGCGTCAATTATTTCTTCTATGAGTATCATTTTCATGATCATGTCGGCCATTTTCATGCCTCTAAACTTGTCATTTATCAGAAAAAAACAAACCAATGAACCGGTTTCAAACTGGTTTAGAAACTTGAAACCAAAACCCAAACCAGATTTTTATCAATAAATTCACCCAAAGGAAATCCATTATTTCAAAAAAAGTTTAAAATGCATAAAACCAAACGAAATCCGAATAATCTGTAATATCAAATATAGCTAAGGGCAAAACTACGATGGAGGGAGTTAATCCCTAGTATGTACTCATGAGAAAACTACTCCATTAAGGGTATGAGGCAGAGCTTTTAGAATTGAGACTTTGCATGTTCTATAGCAACAGCAAACTGGGTTTTTTATCGTCAATGTGCCACCTTGTTTTTATATGATCTAATACTTTTGTACACAATGTATCGTGATTTCTAAATTTATAATTTCTTACAGTCTATTGTCTAGATCGGTGGACAACTTTATTGGATTTAGATTGATGTAGTGTCATGTGATCAGATTTTAATTCCTGATTGATTTTATTTCTAGTATTTCTAGCGTATTGTGGCTGTTTCTGAATTAAAGTTTCGTGGAAGCACACTTATGTTGTTGGGACATTCGTTAAAATTTTCAAAAAGAACAAGAAAAATGCATGTCTTAGGCCTTTTCAGAATAATGTGCATTTTCTTATTATTAACAAATGCAGAAAGTCAACAGATTCTTAGTTATGGCTTGCAAGATGGACTACAAATTAAAACTACAAACGAAGAAATTGAATCTGAAACCGTCAGATCCAAAATAGAATGTGCATCTAGTTGTTCCTCGAGTCACGAATGCTGCACAGCAAATTATAACCACAGAACACAGATATGTATACTGATCACAGACTGTTGTCCAGAAACAGAATATTCCAAAAGTTCTACTTTTATAAAAAGTAAGTCTTAAAAGACAGTCAAGATAGTAAATTGTGAAAATGTCTTATGCTGTGTTACTAGCGTGTTATTAAATATATACAATATATGTACATTGTCGGAAAATATAAAATTTATTTGACGAGCTTTAGAAACAGGAAGAAATGCGAGGTTTACCGAGCATTTCTCGCCTGTTTCGCAGGGAGTACAAATAAATTTTATATTTCCGACAATGTACGTATATTGTTTTTATCCTGCAATCATTTAAACCCTATTTAAAAATGCATTTTCTTTGTGAAGCGGGACCAGGAAGACAGTAAACAACTTCGGCCATTTTGGTATAATCCCTGACGTCATAAGAAAATTTACACTGTGACGTCAAAGTTTTCGAGGCTTTCAAACCAGTCGCTTGTCTTCTTCGTTCAAAATCGATGACCGGTTACCAGTCTACACTACGAATACGAAAAAAAATATTCGTAGGGTCGTATTCGTCTAGTAAATACCACCATTGCAGGATAAATACATTTTAGAGGTCAAAAATGTTCACGGACCTGAAAATAAAAAGACATACAAAAAAAATCGATCTTTTCAAATTTTGCGAGTTATGAGTTGTTCCATTTTGCAAGAAATGAAAGATATAAACAAATAATACCTTTATTTATCTATCTAATTTCATTATTTTTTTTTGGCAAATAATCACGGATTTTCTGTATTTCAGTACGCTAATAAATAGGAAAATACCTAGAATCGTGTACTTTTTAATTGATGTGCCTTTTAAATAATATTTCTCATTCACAAGGGGTTTATCCTGCTAATTGTCTGTAAATCACGATAGTGACGCCAAGTGAAGTATTTTCACAGTGGCCCGAAAACCGGTTTTATTTGAAGACCATTGAGCAGATCATCCTTACCATTCCGGATCACCTGATTATACCTCCGTTTTTGTAGGGTTCATGCTGTTGGTGCCTTAGTTTTGTGGCGCTCTTTTTCATTTTTTAATTATTTGTTTTGTCTTTGTCATGCTGTCCATATTTGTATGAAATATGAAATGCCGTGTTGATTGGATGTTTTAAAGAATTTACCCTTTTTTCCATTTTTTCTGCATTAGTTTGCCAATGTATTGATTGGAATTGTGTTATAAACTTTAGTTATAACCCCTATGCCAAGCTTCTTTGTAGGCTGATTTTAACTTTCCATTTTAACTAATTACCTCTTTGTTCTCTATAAGTTTTATCTGCACTTGAAAGACATAACCTGTGGAAATGGTCAAATGCATATTGTGCAGAAATGTGCCGAAACTGAATGCATTCGCTGATTTGTTAATTGAAAGAACAGTATCTACAGAAAAAAACAATGAGATGATTTCATGTGCTAAAATATATTCATTTTTCAAAATGAATTTGAAGGGCTTGTAATAGACAGACCAAAAGACTGTTGCGAAATTCCTGCTAGGAGTAGTAACGGGGTGTACAAGATTTACCCAGAGTCCTCTGCTGGATTTGACGTGTACTGTAAGGATGGATGGACAGTAAGTGTGTTTCTTAAATCATAAATTATCAATCAAAGGGGATTTAAATACATCTTTAAATTTTATCACAGAATGTCATCATCGAACTTTTTTAGATTCACACAATGATTTCCAGTTGTTATAATTCAACAATTATGGACGTTTGTGATTTCCAAATTGTTTATAGCATTTTGTATAAGTCTACTTAGTACATAAAATAAAAGTTAACAATGCCCGAAAATTAGAACCCCAGGCCACAGTTTACAGAGGAAGAACGCAAAAAAGAAGTGAGAACCGAACCGTCAGTCAACGAAAGAACAATCCATGGACAAAGGCAACATCGGAAACACTAAGAAACAAGGACACCACTTGAGTACGGACAAAAAAGAAAAACGAAGACACACATACAGATGAACAACACAGACCCAATAAAAACCATGGGTGAGATCAGGTGTACCGGTAGAGTAAGCATCTCCTGCTTCTTATAAGACACTCGCCGTGTTGAACATGTAGACTCCGGTAGTAAAGTAAAATCCGGTCCGATAGAGTAAAACAAACTTAAGTTGTAGAGGGAAAGATCTGTATGAAAAATGGGAAAAAGAATGGAAACGGGGAATGTGTCAAAAAGACAACGACCCAAAGGGGAGTAATAACAACTCAAAGCCACCATAAGATCTTCAATGAACGGTAAGGAAACCCCACACCCAACGGCAGGTCGGAGTTGGCCCCTAAATAAAGAGTAATCAAGTTCAGCGAAATAAGCATCATCCTAGACTCCTATAGACATAAAGTAAACTTAACTAGAAAAAAGACAAGACACACAAAGGCTTAATAAATTTCCTGACTTAGGACAGGCGCAAACCTGCTGCGGCGGAGTTAAACTAGTTTTATTGAGCCCAAACCTTCCCCCTATAGCTAATGTGATAAATAAAAAAAACAATCGTAACAGCAGTAAAATTCAGTTTGCAACAGGACTGAGTATGTAAAAAAAGAAACTGAAAGAACTAAATATACGGACATAAACATGAAATCACAAGAGACTACTAGCAGTTAGAAGCAAGGAATACATTTTCAGGCGATTCAGGTCATTGGATCCCTATGATTTGAATATACATAAAAATTATGTTTTTGTTAGCAAATTAAAGTAATACGCCTCTTTTTCTATGACATTTTTTGTTAGCAAATAAAAGTAATACGCCTCTTTTTCTATGACATAAGTTCAAGACATCAGTAAACATTGAGAAGAAGGTAAAGTTCTTATTCAATGTGTGATACAGTTCATATCAAATCTGTGTTAAAATTCATACATAATGTGTGTTGTTAGACCTTTATATAATTAGGTTAAGTAAAAATGTGAAAACAAGTCTTTTGTGGGGGTTTTGTCATTAAAATATTTATATTATTAACTGATGACTTAAAATACAGTGTGATTTGCCCATTTAATATAACCGGAAGTTTTTGACACATAGAATTTATACAGGGCAAATGCCCTGTATAGAAATTTATACAGGGCAGATGCCCTGTATTAAAATTAATACAGGGCAATTGCCCTGTATAAATGAATCGGCCATATTGGTTTAGTTACACTCTGTTTTCTGTGTCTTTCTCGCATATGTTAGCTTTTTTCTTTTTGTCTATTGATTTTAATTTCTGAAAGTGAGAATAAAAAATAAACAACCCGGAAGATTTCCTTTGATAACGTTCCAAATATTAACACTGTGCTATACACTTAAATAATACTTGTCAGCAGAAAAATAGTACTCGTCAGCCGCATCCCGTTTCAGCTTGTACGACTGATACCATACCAGATCAAGGGGATTTGTAAATAACATGATAGTGCAATATTTTTTCTACTACAAGTTGAAAATTCAATAGAAGTCTTTTTTATATTGCCTTGACTTTGTAATATTGAAATTTGCATCCTGTAATTAAGATTGGTAAAGGTAATGCCTGAAATTTTAAGTCATCAGTTAATAAAGGTGTCATAAAATGGATATTTTCATATTAATCCTGTATAATGTCCTCTCACAGTCGTATTGGGTTTCGATCACCTGTATTGGCCCTCGGCTTCGCCTCGGGCCAATACAGGTGACCTCAACCCAATACGACTGTACTTGGACATTATACAGGATTAATATGAAAATACCCATTTAATAACACTATAGAATTAAATAAAGATGACCTCTTTATCGACTTGTATGTTAAAAGATCAAGAGAACAACAAATTATCTGTTACATACTATATATATATATTACGACTCTTTGAAAAGTCGACAAATAAGATATTTTATGTGTATGAATAAACAAAATAAAATGAGAATAAAAGAGGCAACAAATTAAAAGATCAAATGGAAAAAAAGAGAAGTATGGCTGGTTCGAACTTTTGGCATTACGGCGTCAGACTTCGGGACACTAGACGGCAAACTAAAATGAAAACGTCCTTCCAGAATGAAAGGAATCAAAAAAATTCACGTGAAGATGAATTAACCTGTCAAAATCGTGTTAGATTCTGAAATTTATCAGAAAAAAAGGAATATGGTCTTAAAATAGACTGTTTCTTTACATTAGTGCAAAGGAGTCGAACAGTACCAAGAAAATCGATAACTTTTTGTACAAGGCAGAAATGCGTTCATGTCCAGTAGGGTGTGGCTAGCCCGTCGAAAATGTGCACCAACTTGACAATTTTCCTATTGGTGACGATCTGTTCATGTTCGAAAAAATGTCACCTGATTTTTTATAGGTCATTAATAACAGCGTTTGCAACCAACAGAATATACTACGTTTTCTGCGCTGTTTTTTTAAACCATTTTTTATTTGAAAACGTGAGCTGGTTCTATTAAAGCGTCAATTTCCCAAATAAATGGCCTAGCCAAACAGTAATTTCGATTACATAGTATAGTGCTTTGTACTTGCAGGAAGTTTGAGGAGAAACACTTTTAAAATAGCGTATAACAAGATGCTCTAAACCCTTCCTTCGAATGAAAGCCACAACAATGGGCGAATCATAGAATACTCTCGACATATTAGAACTATAGATTTAAAGTTGCAGTTCGAATTGTTTTTAATAGCTTTGTTATGAGGCTGTTTTGTCGATCTTTATCACCTCTTTCCATAGCTCATCCTTAATTGCGCAATCAATGTCGAGGAAAAAGAAACGATTTTTCAGTACTTTTAATCTAGATGGTACGAAAAAATATAGTCACTGGATGACTTGAGTTCATCGTCACCCTCGGAGGACACCAAAAAGACATTATTAATGTACTTTTTATAATGTTCTCTATGATAGGTTCTACATCAAGTATACAATCGCAGAACATTCTTTTTTAAGGGGGTTCGCTACTCCATATGAAAATAAATAGGATTTCAAATAAATGTGATTTTTTGTTAGAAAATTAAAAAAGAAGTAATTTAAGTGAAAAAAATTGATAGGTTGATGATCTCGTTTTTTAGATTTAAATGATTGAAAATTTGGCGGGAAACTGAACTCCTCTGATTTTTCATAGGATTAACATTAGCAAAGTTTGACCAAGAATGGAAGTGACAGAATAAATAAAATTTAATGAAATTCTAACAGAATGCTCCTAAAGAATTAAAAAATGAAATTATGGGAAAAAATAAGGGGGTCCATGGGCAAAAAATTATAATGCTTTTAAATGGATAAAACCAGAGAATTCCGAAAATCTGACAGAAATCCCAAAACATAAGGAGCGAACCTCCTTAAGGTAGCCACCAAAGCTAGGATCCATTTCAGTTCCCATGACAACGCCAACGCACTGACAGTTATATTCCCCATCAAAATACCAAAAATACCGATGTTGCATAAAATGCAAATTTCGTTATGCTGTACACGTGTTTCAAGGAGTTACCTCTCATCAGCAGCATTAATATCAAATAATATGGAAAGCCATAATCCAAAAGTTGTCACAAAAGAAGTACTCATTGCCAAAATAACTCGAAATAGGAAGCCAAAATCCAGTACCAAGGACATCTACCGAGTGCCATACACGGAACGAAGCCTCAGTATTTTTAAGTGGTTAGAATTTTGATATAAACAGTGAATTTGTATAACACGCAAGGTAAAATTTTCATGTCAGACAAGTCTGACTATCGGGCTTGTGAATACCCTCGGGGACCTCGAACTTAATAGTAGTGTATAATAAGTCTTCTGTCTTAAAATGTGCTACCATAATGAGAATTTTTGATTGTGAAATGTTGTCATGTTTGTTAGGAGGTATCAACAGAATTATAAAATCAAACCTATTTTTTTGGGCATCTTTTTAAAGCGGGTACCTATTCATAACGGAAAATATCGGTTTACCCCCTCCCCTAGCCGTGCAATATCCTAATATATGAAAACCTTCTTTACTACAGGCACTGTATATTTCGGGCAACGAGTATCCCCCAAATAAACGTTCAAACTCAAAATAAAGGACAAGGGAAAATGGTGCAGGTTAGGTTCTGCGATTTCACGAATCCGTTCCATATTAACTTCTATGATTTAAACCGATGACAATAAGAAGATTAGATTTGAAATATTTTAACCATAGTTACTGCCTAATTTATCAGAACGCAGGTAAAAAATAATTGTCATATATTACTCTATTTAATTGACCTGACTGGTCACGGGTCAATTTTATCGTGATTGTTCGTTTTAACCTTACCTACAAGACAGAGAATAACAAGCCACGCCCGACCTGGTCAGTAAATTTGAGTAATACAAACAAAACCATAATGGAAATAATTTGATTTGATGGCAACAATCAACCTATATAATAAGGCTAGCTGTAAATAAAAGGTGGTATCCTATCTTCCCACANTTCTAGGCTTTAACATTCTCTTGAATAGCTTGGTATCAGCCCATACAAGAATGGTTCTGTTTTATAGCATATAAAGCAAGATCCCATATCCGAAGCCATTATAGGGTACCCTTTATAATAAAAAAAAGTACATAGGTTAAAACATAAAATTTGATAGTTTATTTTAACATCTCAAACATATTTTAACATATAGGATTCGGTACACCGAAACAAAAAAACTATGTATTCTTTTGGACAGTGGACAATACATGAATAAATGAACAAAATACAGAAGTTACTGTGAATTTTGTTTCTGCATATGCGCATTTCGACAACTTATGTCTAAAGATGCATTTGTTATTGTTATTTTAATATATATGGCATAATTTAAACATTTCAGGTTATTCAAAACAGGATAGATGGTTCTGTAGACTTTTTCAGACCCTGGAACGATTATGAGACTGGTTTTGGGGATCTTTTAGGAGAACATTGGCTCGGTGTGTTTTTATAGTGTTATATATCATATTATACTATGTTAAATGTATAATGATAATAATTTTGAGTAAATATATTCACAAATTATTACAAAGTAGAGATAACAGTAAACATCTACAATGACCGAAAACTACAATCACAACCCACACAGAAACTGCACCAGAAAAAAAATCACATAAGACAGGAGACAAAAGCCAGCGGTAGGGTTGGACAGGTTTATGGTTACCAACACCGTCCCTTCCTTTCTTCCGTTTCCCTCTAGTACAAAAAATAGAGATTAATACATGGCCTTTTCAATATCACCCCGAGACTCCAATATCAGCCCGAGGCGCAGGACGAAGGCTTATATGGGTCGAGGGATGATAATCGTGCTGATGTGGAAAAGAACATGTCTTAATTTGTTTATTATACACTTCCAATTAGGAGTTATCATCACACCCGGGCCGAAATAGCCATATCACCGGGCTGATATGGATATTTCAGAACGAGGCGGTCTGATATGGCCATATCAGACTGGGTATACTATATGGACTGTAAACTTTTGGCTGTATTACATAAACAAACCAGAACATATCATCGCTTAGTATGTAATAAATAGGGAATTATACATGGCAAAATCCGTATCACTTGCGGTATCATCCCGAGTTACTAATATCTGCCCGAGGGATGATATTGGTCGAGGGATGATACGGCATGTTTTACGGATTTTGCCATGTATTATCATATATTTAAACAGAGGACTACTTAATCCCAAAAATACTGTCAAAAATTGGCAAAGGAAAAATGCATGTATGAAGAAAATTTCAAAATGGACGGAAAGGACTGGAGGTGGTTGGAATAAAATCTACTGCATGTAAAGGAAAAAGGTTAGCTAGATTTTTTTAACTGATCCACACAAAAAATTTTATCCCCAAACAAATTTTTGTTACTCTCCGCAAAATTTTTTATCCCCCAAAAAATATTTTTTACCCCCCAAATTTTTTTTAACCCCCAATTTTTTTATCCCCTCATTTTTTTAAAAGAGTCAAATTGATTTTTTTTTTTGAAAAAGGGCATGATACAGGGTAAGCAATGCGATAAAGGGTGTGTGATAAAGGGTAAGTCATGCGGTAAAGGGCATGACGTCATATTGTGAATACGGAATGAACTCCATGCACTGTATCACATATTCAGAACGTCTGTATTTATTAATAAACATATGATAAATCACATTATACTATGTTATAAGTATAAAGATACTTATAAAAAGTCAATCTATTAACAAATAGCCTTATTTTAGATGTATCATTATACTATTAACAAGTATCATTATACTTTCAATAAGTATCCTTTTACTTTAAAAAGTAATAGATTAATAATTTTCTTTTTCAAAAGGTATAATTAGAAAAAAACACATCTCTATTCGAATCGTCCATTTTACTTTCATCACGTAAAAATGCGAAAAATGTATATTGATCAATATCGATTCGTCTAATTTTATTCTCATTTAATCAAACATTATAGTATTCTGCCTACAATGTCATGAAGGAAATGTTAATTTATAAATTTATTCAAAATAGGTAACGAAAATATTCATACCCTGACAAGTGCAAAAAGATACCAACTGAGGATCGAGCTGACCGATTTTAGCGACACAAAGGTGTATGCAGACTACAATACATTCAGTGTGGGTGACAAAACTTCTAAATATGAAATATCAGTGAGTGGATACAGTGGAACAGCAAGTGAGTTTAAATATTATGTAATTGCATGATGAAGTAAATAAAAAAAGCTTCTGTATTCATCATAAAAATGATTCTAATGTTTTCATCATAAAAAATTCGGAATTTTATAAGCACACGAAGTGGAATTCTAATTTTATGAATAAATCGAAACAAGATATGAAAAGTTTATCTCTTGCTGCGCACGCAGCCTGGCTAGCCAATCCCAAAAATAATGCATGTTACACGTGCATTTCCTCATTATCTTACTGAAGAGCGGCAAGTAAAGAGAAACAAGGAAATCGTTACAAAACAGATAAATAAAGAAACTTCATCGTAGAACCTTTTTTTCAGATGAGAAGAAAAATTTTCCATGTAGCACCATTCTAGATATAGATTTCATTCCTTTTGAATGGTCAAATACAATTTGTCTTCCATGACTAGAGAATATTTGTAAAAAATATGTAAGTATTTGCACTGAAGAGGCAAAATATAATACGGAGACCAAGAGAGAAAATAGCATTTATTTAACCTAATCAGTTAAAACTGACGGAGCATTTAGTTGATCATGTTGATCGCGTGAAAATTTTATTTTGTAGGTAATAATGTTCTATCTCAGAAAGATAAATTGATACCGTCTGGCTCAACGTGAACCAGTCATAAAAACCAAGCACTAGAAAAAGTTAACCTCCTGACCTGTAAATGACATTAATCGACCTCAGATGAAAGTAAAATCCGTTGAAATAGAGTTGTCTCTCTTGAACTATTATCTTGACATTCAGGCTAAAAAAATAATACCAATATTATCATGACATTTATTCTTAAAAATAAATGTTGGTCCCTCAGATATGATCCACATTCCTTGCCTTAGGATGGCACTTCGAAGGCATTTTTCGTCTACTTCTGAGATCTGCAAAACAAAATTAGACACTTTAAAATTCAGAATATAACTCTGGTGTATAAAAACAGATGAAAAAACCGAATAATGAAAATATGAACGTCGGCGCGGGAGGGTGGGAACACTTTCATATCTTGCTTCGAATTATTCATAAAATTAGAATTCCATTTCACACACTTCGTGTGCTTATGAAATTCCGAATTTTATATCACAAACCTCAACAAGATATTCCAGTTTAAAGCTTACCCAGTAAGTATCGCTTGTTGATATTTATTCTGAATTACAGGTTTGCAGTAAAATCGCATAAAAGTTGACTCTTTTGGCCATTTAGCTTGATCTATCACCTCCTTTGAAGGTAACCCAGCCCTTTTAGCCTTGCTGGTTGAAGCAGATCGGGTTGAGTGACCAGTGAAAAAAATGTGAAATTCCTGATTTCTTAATTGTCTCTTTCAACCATCTAGCAATTGAAGAGGAAGCAACAGGGTTATGAGGTTTAACATAACTGAGAAGAAGCCAAGTTCGATCGGTCTCGTCATTAATATCTCTCCAGGATTTTGTGCGTAAAATATAATCATTAATACAAGCGACCACACACAAACCCGTATCATCAGGAAACGAATCAAATGACAAAGATTTAGATTTACAATTTAACATGCCTAGTTCTGATGATCTACCTGCAGAAGTCAATGCCAATAACATGTCTAATTTCCAAGAGAGTAATTTGATATCCAAATCTTTATTTTTCCCACATGACAAAATTTCTCTTAGAACTAAGTCAACATCCAATGAAAAAGCATATTAAGACGTGGGCGTTCTCTCATTAAAAATTGCTCTCATGTGTCTTATAACCAGAGGATATTTTCCCACTTGTAACCCATCAATAAGTTGGTGATTTTTTTACAATGCAGATCTGTGTGTATTAATGGTCCTATATTGTAACCCATCTTTAAATAACTTGGTGAGGAACTCTATAATATCGGCCAAAGTGGTCTGAACTGGATTAGTCCATTGTTCACGACACCAGCTGACCCATTTTCCCAAGGAGCTTTTGTAAGATTGATGTGTACCTGTTCGCCAGGCATTTTCGTGAAGTTCAGAGGCTGATTTTGATAAGCCTTTTGTAAGGCAGTCTCCCCTGAAATTTTCCATGCCACTAGATTCAAAGACCCCGTCG
>MJUU01031689.1:3415-22857 GCA_002080025.1 Modiolus philippinarum | reverse complement strand
TTTTCCCGTCAATTTTGCTATTTGTCTGACTGTTATCGTTTTTGCGTTTAATGTTTCTGTGCATTTTTCCTTTATTTGGGATATTTAGAATTTCCCCTTTCCTCGTTCTTGCTTCGGTATTTGTTTGCCGATGTATTAAATTGAAATAAAACCTGCCATATTAAAATCATGAGAATTGGGCACTATAATAAAATGGTCATATTAGCTTTTGACAAACATTTGAAAGTATGATATTGTAATTTTATTAAACATTTTGTCAGGAATAAGTTCACCATAAATGAAATATAAAAAGGGCATACATTTCTCTCACACAGGGAATCTTTCTTTTGGAACTTTTACACTACAGGAGAGACAAACTCTACTCTAACACAAGCGATGAAAGGGCATGAATTGAGCACACGAGACATAGTCTCTGCAATTAAATAGTAAAATCAAGAAACGGAACTAAGCTTTATTCATTATTAAATCCCCATGGGGCCTCCAACGATTATGCCTTTTCAAATGATATTTGGTATGCCTAACAAGGTGGCATACCTGATTCAATCATGAGAGATGGATATACACAATAGCGAATCTTTGAAAACACTGAATCTATAGTTCAACATTTAAATGTTTGTCCTAGAAATATAAGATAAGATATTGTGCCAAGATGACAAATTATTTTCCAACTGGCAACAATTCAATATGACCATCATATTGATTTATTTAATCCTTGTGGAGTATTCGGCAATATTTTTAAAGCTGCTAGCATTATTGTTTATTTGTTTTGTTTTTTGTCCTATTATTTCAAACTAGATTTAAATGGCCGTGTTTTAAAGGTTTTGGGTGTATATTTAATCTTTAATCTTTTCTGACTTTTTGATTTGGTAATCGTTTAACAATGCATTTATGTTCTACAAAGAACTCTGGGAGGGATATCTCAGCACCGGTTAGTTATTTATAAGAATTCTATGATACAAAGGATTTCTTGGAGCTATATTGCTATCGTCAGTTATCTTACACTGATACTGAAATCGACATGAACAACTACTTATACGCCACAAATATGTATATTATTATCTAATTGTATCCACCCGATATATATAAAATCCATTATGTCCCGAAGATGACTGAAAACTTATACTGCAATGAAAAGTAAAAAGTAAAAAGACTTTTTAAACATCATATTGCATTTCAATAATTCATTCAACATATTTTTTACTAGGATCTTCTTTTTAGGCGATACTTAAATAGGTTACCTTTAACCTACTTTAGATGAAACATTTTCGTCACAGTTCTCTTGGCATTTATAACTGAGAATTAATTCAAATTTAGTACAATGTATGAATCTTAATATTGATTAGTAGTAAATTGATGGCCATTTTAAGGTTTTTGTGCGATATTTTGTTTTTGTTTTTTGACTTTTTAAGATTTTCTTGTATGAGTAATTCTAGGTAAAATATTTTCATTACAGTATTTTGTAAATTGAAATTTCCGAATGATACCGAAGCAAGAGCCAAAATCGTATATCCAGAATGCATGACAATAGGGTATGTAAGTCTCGTTCAATTTTGCAACTTCCGGGTACATTAATTGTACCCGGAAGTTGCATTTTGTACGAAGTTAGATGACGTTTCAAAATTGAAAGTCATAATTCGAAAACGTCATGATTTGGCGGGAGACGTTTTTTAATTTCAATTTTATAGTGAAATCTCGGTGTCACGTGACGAGACTTACAGATGCTATATAAGGATTACATAGAGATAGAGAACATAAATGACAAAGACGAAATAAACAGTACATGAAACAAACGGCACAAAAAATAAGGCACTAACAGTGTGTCTGATAATAAGTGGGAATGTATAAACATTTTTTCAAGCTTACCGACCTCTAAGAGAATAAATATTTGCTGCGTAACCAAAAAAAAAAACAAAAAAAAAAACATACCATTACAGCATTTTGAAACATACTTTGTGTGTCTTGTCTGTTTTCTAGTTAGTTCACTTTATGTCTATCGGAGTCTAGGAAGATGCTTATTTCGCTGAACTTGATTACTCTTTTATTTAGGGGCCAACTCCGACCTACCGTTGGATGTGGGGTTTCCTCACCGTTCATTGAAGATCTTATGTGGCTTTGAGTTGTTATTGCTCCCCTTAGGGTCGTTGTCTCTTTGACACATTCCCCATTTCCCTTCATTTTCTTATTTAACTTACTTAAAGACCATCAAACGTAGAATATATATCACAAAAAGGCTAACATCCAGCCATTTATACAGGATATTCAATGCATGCTTATTTATTAAGCCTGCAAACATTATTAATGTTTTAATAAATGTATTTTGTATTCTTCATATAGAAAAGTTTTCCTTTATACCTATTTTGCGTTAGATATTTGTTAACTGGTATTTTACAAACACCGATGATTTTTTTTTCGATACGATTACCGGAGTAATTGATCTGTTGTTAATCTAAATATATTTTCGACTCAACTAATTAGACATTTTCACCATAAGCCGAAACTGAAACCGAGACCGAAACCGAAACCAAGATAACTTGAATAATATTCCAGATTCAAAAGTGTTTCTGTGATATAAATCATCCATAGTCTTTGAAGAATATGGATTATCTTTTTGCAAAAGGTTTTATTCTTTTCAAGGAGTAAAAATATACGTCTAAACGATAGTGCGGCGCATAATTCAACATTTGTGAAATGTTACATAAGTTTTGATGTTTTTGATATTCAAGTTGTCTTCGTGTATATAAAGTGGCAGTTTGGAGGCCGGATATATATCTGAAATCAGGAAAAAGATGCTATAACATACAGATTAATTGATCCTACAGGTTCATAGGAACAAAAACCTTTTTTTAAGAGATTGTTATACACTAGTAGACTTATGAAAAGATAAATTAGACAAAAATACGTGATATTTTTAATATAAAACATTTATGTTTAAAACAACTCATTTTCAAATATTCATAATTTAATTGTCGATATTCATAATTCATGAATTATTATATAGAAATAGAAAAAGAATTATTATTATTAATAGAATTGCAAATATCAATAAATGAATTTTTAATATTAATCGATGAATTATTTATATTAATAAATGAATTATCAATATTAATAAATGATTTATAAATATTTGTAAATCATTTTTTAATATTAATAAATGAAGTTGTTTAAACAGTTATATAAATATATATGAATTCTAAATATGAGAAATAAGCAAAAATCATCAATATTTAAAAAAAACATCGTAATATTTATAACTGACTTCATCAAATATTAATTAATGAATTATGAACATTAATAAATTAATGGTCAATATTATTAAAATTAACAGATGAATTCTAAAAAATTATAATGAATTTGTTAATATTTATAGATCAAGCAAAAGTGAACAGAAAAAAACTTCATTTATTAGAAATTACAGTTATTTATAATAAGTTGTCAATATTTACAATTGATTTTTAAATATTGATTATTTAATTGTTATTAGTTAGAATTCAGTTGTAAATATTAACAATTCAATTATCAATAATAATAGTTGGAAAAGAATTATTTATATTTATTATTGAATTGTAAATATTAATAAATGAATTATTAATATTAATAAATTGATTCCTAAAATGTATTAATGATTTGACAATATTAATAAATGAATTATAAATGAATATAAATATTTAGAAATATAAACGAATTACACATAATGAATGAATTATAAATATTTATAAATCAACGGTCAATATTATTAATATTAACAGATGAATTATAAAAATTTATAATAATTGTTAATATTTATAAATCAAGCAAAAGTGGACAAAAGAATTTCATTTTTTAAAAATTGCAACTAGAGTAAGACTGTCGGAAACGACAATGATCCCCGCCCCCCTGTTTAACATAGAAAACAGCTATAAACCCTGGGTATAATTTTTCTTAACATTTTTGAAGTTAAACTATTGACAGTCACTATTTTTACCATAAGGAATTAAAGAATATATGGTTGTTAGGCAGAATTCCAAAAAAGTAGTCTTTGAGACCTTCGGGAATTTTACCAAAATTGGAATCATATATTTTGGAAATCAAATTGGTGAAATGTTTCTTCTAATTCTAACAATTTTTAACTATGGTGTCAATGTAGAATTCCAAAAATTAGTGGTCTTTGACAATTTCAGGAAATTTACCAAATTTGGAATCAATTATTTTGGAAATCCAATTGGTGAAAATGATTGACCCTATCAAAACAAATGCTAAAAGTATGTTAACTAGGAAGAAGTCCAAAAAATAAGTGCTCTTTGAGACTTTCAGGTAATTTACCTAAATTGGAATCAAAAATTTTTGAAATCCAATTGTTATAAATTATTGTCCTAATTGAAACTGGTGCTAAAATATAGTTGATAGGTAGAATTTCCAAAAATAAGTGGTCTTTGAGAATTTCAGGAAATTTACCAAATTTGGAATCTACTAATTTTGGAAATCCAATTGGTAAAATGAGTGCATTATCAAAACATATCTCAACAGTATGGCTACTGGTAAAATTGAAAAAAAATAAGTGGTCTCTGAGACTTTCAGGAAATTTACCAAAATTGGAATCAAGAATTTTTGAAATTCAATTAATGAAAATGATTGCTATAATGGAAACAAATCCTAACAGTTTGGTTGCTAGGTAGAATTCCAAAAAATATGTGGTCTTTGACACTTTCAGGAAATTAACCAAAATTAGAATCAAATATTTTTCAAATTCAATTGGTGAAAATGATTGCCCCAATAAAAACAAATTCTAGCAGTATTGTTGCTAGGTAGAATTCAAAAAAAATAAGTGGCCTTTGAAACCTTAAGGAAATTTACCAAAATTGGAATCAAATATTTTTGAAATCCAATTGGTGAAAATGATTAACTTTATCAAAACAAATGATAAAAGTATGGTTGCTAGGTAGAATTCCAAAAAAATAAAGGGGTCCTTAAGACTGTCAGGATATTTACCAAAATTGGAATCACATTTTCGAATTCTAAGATTTTAGAATTTTTTTTTTTCCAAATACTTGCCAAAATATAAGATTATATGCCAAAATGTCCAAAAATATCAGTCTTTGACATTTTCAGAAAATTTACCAAAGTTGGAACCGGAATCAAAATTTTAAAAGCTTATTGCGCATCTACAGACTATATGCAACAATTTTGCAACAAAATCAAATCCATAAATCCAAAAATGTAGGATGAGTTTGCGTCACATGCCATATGTGTCACAATCCACATTTTGTAGTCTTTGTCAAATCGACATCTTGGGGCCTCTTGTTTGCATCAAGATAAATATAAAAAAAATCCGAAAGCTTATTACGCATCTACAGACCATATGCAACAATTATCCAACAAAATCAAAACCCTAAATCCAAAAATGTAGGAGGACTTCGCGTCGCATGCCACATGTGTCAAAATGGACATCTTGGGGCCTCTTGTTTGCAACAAGACCAATATCAAAAATCCGAAAACTTATTGCGCATCTGCAGCATATATGCAACAGTTCTATAACAAAATTAAACCCTAAATCCAAAAATGTAGGAGGAGTTCGCGTCGCAAGGATTTGTGACGGATGGAAGGACAGACGGATGGACGGACGGACGTGGCCAACGACGATATCCCCGAACTTTCATTCGAAAGTGCGGGGATAATTAGTCGTAATAAATTGTCAATATTTACAATTAATTTTTAAATATTTATTATTTAATTGTTAAAAGTTAGAATTCAATTGTAAATATATATTGACAATTTAATTATCAGTAGTAATAATTGGAAAAGAATTATTTATAATTGAATTTTAGATATTCATAAATAAATTATTAATATCAAATATAAATATAAATAATAAGTTCGTGTTGCTGTGGATTGCCATGATTTTGGATTTATGATTTTAGAATTTCCCCTTTCCTTGTTCTTGCTTCGGTATTCGTTTGCCGATGTATTATTAATATTTATGAATCAATTATAAAAATGCATTAATGATTTGATGATATTAATAAATGAATATAAATATTTAGAAATAAGCGAGAATTATAAATACCTATTCATACATTCTTGATATTAATAATGTTCCTCTTTACAGATGTTTCAAATTGAATTTAGAATATTAATAAATGAATAGCAAAAATTTGCAATAAATTATAAATATTAGAAAATCAATTATAAATATTAATGATTCAATAAAAATATTAATAAATGAATATTTTTAATTCATTATTGATCGATTAATAAATATAAGCAATTCATTATAAATGTTTATAATTCATCTGTAAATATGAATGATATTAACAATTAACAATTAATTTATTAACATTGATAATTTATTTATAAATATGTGTAATTCATTTATAAATATAAATAAATCAATTATAAGTATCTACGATATTTCTTTAATATTATGATTTCTGCTTATTTCTTATATTTATAAATATTTATACTCTATTAATCAATATTTATACTTCATTTATAAAATATACGCAAATCATTTACAACTATTAATAAGTCATTTATTAATATCAATAATTCATTTATTTAGATTAATATTATATTTTTTATATTAATATTTATTGATATTATCAACTCATTTACAAATATCAATAATTCATTTATTGATATTTGCGATTCAGTATAATAATATAAATTTTCTTCCATTTATAAATATTAGTAAATGAATTATGAATATCGACAATTGAATTATAAATGTTTATAATTCAATTGTTAATATTAATAATATCTACAATTAATTTATTAATATTGATAATTTGTTTTTAAATTATGTTATTCATTCATAAATATTAATAAATCAATTATAAATATTAAAGACGTTTCTTTAATATTTATAATTTATGCATATTTCTTATCCTTAAAATTCATTTATAGATATTAATACTTAATTTATCAATATTTATATTTGATTTATTAAATATATAGAAATCATTTACAAATTTTAATAATTCATTTATTAATATTAATAATTCATTTATTGATATTTGCGATTCATTTATTTCTCATATTCAAAATCCATTTATAAATATGTATACTTCATTTATCAATATTTATAGCATTCATTAATATTTATACTTCATTTTTCATCAATATCTATATTTCATTTATCAATTTTATACCATTTATACTTCATTTATCAATATTTCTACTTTATTTATCAATATTTATACTTCATTTATCAATTTTTATACTTCGTTTATCAATATTCATACCATTTATCAATATTTATATTTCATTTATTAAATATATGCAAATCATGTGCATATTTTTATAATTCATTTATTAATATTAATAATTCAATTATTAATATTAATTATTCATTTATTAATATTTCATTTATCAATATAAATTAATCATTTATTATCATTTACAATTCAATATTAATATTAATAATTAATTTTTGACATTAATATTTTTTATATTAGTAATTCATTTATTAATATTAATTATTCATTTACTGCTAATTGCAATTCGGTATAATACTAATATATCTTTTTAGCTCACCTGGCTAAGCCAAGGTGAGCTATTGCCATCACTTGGCGTCCGTCGTCCGTCTGTCCGTCCGTCGTCCGTCCGTCGTTAGCTCTTTTTCAAAAATCTTCTCCTCTGAAACCACTGGGTCAAATGGAACTAAACTTTAATTGAATCATCACTAGGGTATCTAGTTTCAAATTTGTTATTTTGTATGTTTTAGGTCAAACACCATGGCTGCCGTTACTAAAAAAAGAACATAGGGGTAAATGAAAGTTTTTGGCAAATAACTCAAAAACCGTTACAGGTATCAAAAATCTGACATGGCATAAAAATGATCAGCATAAGAAGATCTACCTATGCTGAAACGCTTTAAGATAGAGGTCAAGTTTAAATTGCAAAAATGTTCAGCATGTTAAGGACTATATTTTATTGAACACATTCAAGTTTTCCGACCTCTTCCAAGATGGCCGCAAGCGGGGAACTTAGTTTACTATTTGACCTAATGGGAAAATTCATGCAAAGAATTTCTTCTTAAGAACCATCAGATGGATTTGAACCAAACTTTGCATGAATGTTGCTGATGAGGTGCTGAGCAAGTGTTGTTACTTTGGTGCCGATCCGTCACAGCTGGGATCTTAATTTCACGTTGTACCCTATCGGAAAATGCATACAAAGAACTTCTTCTTGAGAACAAATGAATGGATTTGAACCAAACTTGGCATGAATGATGCTTATGAGGTGCTGACCAAGTAATACTACTTTGGTGCCGATCCGTCATCCAACATGGCCGCCAGCTGGGAACTAAATTTTACCATTGGACCCAATTGTAAAATGCATACAAAGAACTCCTTTTAAGAACCACTGAATTGCTTTAACCCATACTTGGCATTGATAATGCTTATGAGATGCTGACTAAGTATTTTTACTTAGGTGCGGATCCGTCATCGTATATGACCCACAGCAGTGGACCCTATGGGAAATGCGCACAAAGATCTTCTAGAGAACTGCTGACTGGATTTAAATCAAACATGGCATGAATGATGCCTGTCAGGTGCTTACAAAGTGTCACCAGCTGTGAACTTAATTTAACAGAAGATCTTCTTCTAGAGAACTGATGAAAAAATTAAAACCAAACTTTGCATACATGATGCTTATGAGAAGCCGACCAAGTGTTGTTTCTTCGGTGCTGATCCATCATCCAATATAGCCTCCAGCAATGAATTAGACCCTAAGGGGGAATGCATACAAAAATATAATAGAAAACCACTGAATGGATTCAATTTAAACATTGTATAAATGAAAATTGTGAGATTTTGACCAAGTTTGTTACTTTGGTGCTGATCCGTCTTCCGACATGGCCACCAGTGACAAAACTTAGTTTAACATAGGACCCAATGGGAAATGCGTAAAAACATCTTCTGCTCTGAAACTGATTGAACAATTTCAGTAGAAATTTTATATGATATTCCTTGGGTGACCCTCCTCAAAGTTTTATGTTAAACAGCTGCCAGCAGGAAACGTAAATTAACATAGGACCTAAGAGTTTGGAAACTGCATCCAAAAATCTTCTCTGAAACTGCTTGAACGATTTTAATTCAATTTTATAAAAAGTTTCTGATTTTTATGTACATACACGACCAAAGATGGACCATCAATTTGGAATTATAGTGCTGCATAGGACTCAGGTGAGCGATACAGGCTCTTGAGAGCCTTTTGTTTCCGTTTATTGATATTAGATAGTGAAGTATTAATATTGACAATTGAATTATAAATATGTATAAATGAATTGTTTTAAATCTTAATTGTTTATATTTATAAATCACGTATATTTGTCCAATATGGCTTGCCATATACCTACTAACGTATAACAATCTCTTAGAAAAGACTATTGTTCCTATGGACCTGTAGAATCAATTAATCCGTATGTTATCGCATCTTTATCCAGATTTCAGATATGTATCCAGCCACCCGATTGCAACTCCATACACACTAACATCGAAACTTATGTAACATTTCACAAATGTTGAATTATGCGGTGCACTATCGCTTAGACGTATATTCTTACTCCTCGAAAAGAATAAAACTTTTGTAAAAGGATAAACTATAGTTCAAATACTTTTGCAGGTATAATTTATATCACAGAAACACTTTTGAATGTTGAATATTATTCAAGTTAAATTGATTTCGATTTCGGTCTCGGTTTTGGTTTCGGCTTATGGTGAAAATGTCTATTACAGGGAGTGAGCAAAGGTTTGATCCTAGGATCGATTTTTTTCTACATGAAATCGTCTTAAACTGCGCCCAATATGATATGACAAAAGACAAAGTAAAGCATAATTTCAATGAATGCATAAGCATATTATAATAAATGAGGTAGACAAACTTAATTCGATGTTAATAAATAGATTAAGGTAAATTATTACTTAAAATTCAAAGGAATTACGGACAAGGGTAAAACTAAATGCCCCCGTCGCCTGACGGCGGGACATGAACGAAATATGGTATATTATTTTTGTTGGTTGATCTTATTATAGGTGACCATCACTATGAAATTGTTAAGAATCCCATAAGTTGTCGAAATGCGCATATGCAGAATCCAAATTAACAGCAACTTCGGTATTATGACATTTAAGAATATTTGCAGCTGCTTTGTAATGTCTGCACGTACTTTTACTTGGAAATATTTTTCCCTATTAACAGATTACATGTTAATACTTGACATTTAATTGTCTCTTGCTTTAAACAGCTGTTACCGCTGTCAATTGGAAAAAGGTGTGTCTTTGGAAAAGATTCATTGGGACAACCAACGTGTGCATCATAAGAGGGAATCCGCGCTTTTTAAGGCATATACGTGTACCACTGTCTTCAGATATAACCATAAAAATTACATTGCCTGATATATTTGTTTCAGATGATGCCATGACACATATCAATGGTATGAAATTCACAACCAAGGATCAAGACAATGACGAAATTAATTACAACTGCGCTAAGGAATATCAGGGTGCTTGGTGGTTTAAGAAATGTAGCCTCACCAACTTAAATGGCCGTTATCGTCCAGGTGACACAAAATGGTACACAATGTTCTGGCGGCCATGGAAAGAAACAGAAGAATCTTTAAAAACATCACTTATGATGGTCCGTTGAAGAGTCGGTGTCAGAATCAACCATATTTTATAGGCTGAACAATTTGTGTGCATATAATATAATGCGTTCAGTATGAGTGTCACTTAAGATGTATTAATTTGATTTCGGTAGCTTGTTATTTAGAAACACAAATTAGCTTGACTACTCTTTATTTAGGAGCCGGTTCCGACTTGCCGTTGGGTGTGGGATTTCCTCACCGTTCATTGAAGATCTTTTATGGCTTTGAGTTGTTGTTACTCCCTTTTGGGTCGTTGTCTCTTTGACACATTCCCCGTTTCCCTTCTTTTTTCTAGATTTAAAGAAAATATACTATATGTGTATAAACATTGAAGACTAGATTAGGTTCGTGGGAATTTGTGATATTTCCACCATTTATTTATTTTTTTTGCTGACATATGTCAAATCATCAAAAGAGTAAAATTATGGTGAAAACATATTTGATTGGCTGGCCATTTGTATGCATGTTACATAATGCGTTTAGTATGAGTGACACTTAAAATTTATTGATTTGACTTCGGTAGCTTGTTATTCAGAAGAACTCGATTTAAAAAAATATTTCTGTATGCACTGTGAAGACAAGATTAGCTTCGTGGGAATTTTACATTTCCGCAATTAATTAATTAATTTATTTTTTTTTTTGCTGACATATGTCAAATCCATCAAAACATTTAAATTAAAGGTGAAAATAATGTAGATTCATTATCAAGGCCATTACATTATCAGTTTTGTATAATATAGGAAATCTCAAAATAAAGAAAAACAATTCAAAGGAACATCAGGAAATTGTTGAATATGCGTAACCCGGTAGTGTTTTAAACTATTTTTGTGTGTATCAGTACAGGGTTAAGGACAAGGTTTACTAAGGCGTCTATTTGGTCCTAAAATTAAAGTAAAAGTTGCCCTTTAACCTTTTAAATAATCAAATTTTGAAAAAAAATAGAATCACTTTCAGTTATTTTGATAACTTAGCATTAACCTACACATAAATTGGGGTATAATATTTTTTCAAAGATATGGTCTATAATAGCCTTCTTCTAAATATATTTCAGTATTGCAAACATTAGCCACATTCATTGACCACTTAGATATTTTTAACTTCTGCAAAATTGCATTCAGGTCAAGAACATGTAATCACATTGGAGCATATATGCACTAAAATATATAAACCAATTAATAAAACAGATGTTTTGGACCTTTTTGCCAAAAAAATTATGCATTTACTCCATATCCTTTAATAGTTTAATTACAACAATTCTTAGATTTTGCAGATTAAATATATTTTTAGCCTTCCGCTTTCCTTATGTCTATAAAAAAAGTATCAAATTAACCAAACATGTCATAGATTTATGTACAAGTGTCTTAGATAAATGATATCACAATTATGGTGGAAAACGACTTTCTCTTGATATTTCTTTGTTTTATAAATGGCTCTTTTAACGATAACAAAATATTTTCGATATTTTTTTTTTTGTATTGCGATAGAGTAGAAATTCGAGAAAAGTAAATCACAGATATCGGACAATTTTGTGTATTTGAATATATTTGTATTTGTATTTGAAACATGACGATTAACGCCTTTTAAAAAAATTAAAACTATACTAAAAATACTTTCGACATATGAAAATACATGACAATAAAGCCTGACATGGAAATGTTAAGATCAAGCATGAAATCAAGAATTTGAAAATATAGCATGATATTGAAAATATAGCATGAAAGCTGCATATTTTATCTGCCTGTTGTTTTTTTTTTATTCATGCAAATAGTTTATTTTAAGGGGACGACCATGCGATTTTCGAGGAGAGATTGGGCAATATAGCCTAGAAAAAGTATATATTTTCATGTAAATTTCTAACAAATTATTCATTTCCATTATTCATTTCCGTGCATTGTAGCTGTCTCACGTCCTTGTTTTGTCTTTGTTTTTATCTGTTACCGTTGTTGCCGTGTCTTTGGACTTCGAATTTTGTAGTCATCGCTTTCCTTATTCCTTCGGTATTCTACTGCCGTTGTTTCATCAAATTTCACATTTAATGGTTTTATACTGAAATTTTGTATATTTATTATAATTGTTCAACTTACTTAACAGTTCTCGCTACAATATAGCTGAAATATTGCTGAAGTTGCGTAAAACATCAATCAATCATTCAATCAATCAATCAAATTTCAAATCATTTGTTTGTGTGTCTTCTCAAAACATTTCTTTTTAAAACAAAATTAAGTTATAGATAGAGATATTTATTTTCACTTTCGCCGACAGTAAAGTATAATATATTCATAAAATCGTTCTAGTCCTCCATTAAAAAAATGGTCGTCCCCTATAAATCAATAAATCAACAACAAGGTCTGAATCACAAATCCTGTGACGTTCGCATGTTATCAACTAACTTGAATTGTTTCAGTTTCTTCCTCTTACCATTTTCAAGAAAAACGTCCTTTTAAAAAGCGCAACTTATACATCAAAGTTCAAAGTGACAAATGACCTATGTCCTTGGAAATTTAAATTAAAACACATATCAATTAAGTTGAATGGAATATATTTCAGGTTTCTATCTCTGACCATTTCCGAGAAAAGCATACTTTTAAAAAGGGTGTTTTATACATCAGTGCGACTTCACAAAGTACGGTAATGTAAAGTTTCTTCCGGATCTATATATCAACCATAATATTTGACCTTGACCTTTGACCTTGAACTAAAAAATAAAGTCAAATGAAAAGATCTCATGATTGTATGACTTGTCGTCTTGGAGAAATAAATATTTGGATTGAAAACAAAAAAATTAAGGGGGATTACTCTTGAACCGTTTATCGTAGAATTTGGTCAAAATGTAATGAATATTTTTTTTATTACATTTTCTGGACAGTAGTAAGAAATCAATGTACACAACTGTGTTCTCTAGTTGTTACTTCCTGAGCAGCATTCGTGACCAACTAGATGCACATTCTATTTTTGATATGATGCTTTCATATCCAATTAGTTTGTTTGTAGCTTTAAATTGTAGTCCTTTGATTGTTTGTTGGTGTGTCCGATGTTTTCATTGTCATTGGACTATCCTCTTTTTGAATGACGGTTCGGTTTTCACTTTCATTGCAGGATTTAAAACTTCACCAATGCACAAAACAAGGATGTAGAGGTACATGTTTTTTATCAAATAAAATAAAAGGATTACAGGAAACACCTACAATGGCGGGAAATCATAATACCATGACACAATGTACCAATAAACTGCACAAAAAATAAAATAAAATAAAAATAAAATACAAGGCACAAACGTAAATAACGATGGAAACTCGGGACAGCAGAACTGCGTACCGGGCTAGCAAATGCAAAATTCTTAATTCTTCGTGTTATTGTTTTCACAATAAGGACAGGAACGAAGTAGTAAAGACTGGTGCTTACATGTTGCAAAGGTTTGTCTTAATACAGCTGATATTCAATTATGAAAATTCAAATTTTGTCTTAAATTCTATATACAGTAAACCCGCCGCCTTGACTTAGTAAGCTTATCATGTTTTACAAAAACAGGATAATAGTAATCACCTACAATCCATATATCACCCCCTCATCACCTGATGTCACTCCCGGTTTTCATGGGAGTTCACACTATGAGTGCTTTAGTTTTTAATGTCTTCTTTTTATTTCCGTGCTTGTAGCTGTCTCACGTCCTTGTTTTGTCTTTGTTTGCCTCTGTTGCCGTTTTTGCCATGTCTTCGGATTTCGATTTTTGTAGTCTTCACTTCCCTTGTTCCTTCGGTATTCTACTGCCGTTGTTTCATATGTAAAACGCATATGTCGAAGCACGTAAGATCAATACAAATGCAAAAATTAAGAGAAATACAAACAAAGAAGTTGCATCTTACGAAATGTACTGATTAGCCAACATTTATTGATGTCGATCACATAACTTGCAAAGTATCAATATCAAACGTTTTTACTCAAAGCCCTGTTTGAGTAGTTTTCTAATGAGTAAATTTTACGTCTGCAAGGTCTGCTTTTATGATTTCTGTTGTGAGAATATTGATAGCGTTCGGACTAATCTTGGACGTTTTTTTAAATGGGGATAATTACAAAATTACCGAGCAGAGTTGTCAAGAGCCGAAATCCATGAGAAAAAAGACAAATCAGGTGGAAACCGCAATAGTCCTAAATTTGTACAGGCATTTGAAAAGAAACAACTAAATACCGAAGTTACTGTGAATTTACTTTCTGCATATGCGCTTTTAGACAACTTATGTCTCTTCAGTGCAGATAAAATCTAAACGTTTGGAAGACCATAAACTCAAAGATTTTTAAGTGATGGGTTAAACTGTTTTTTTTTGCTAGCCAAACCTCCCTTGCGGTAGTGTCCGATAGCAAGTCAACAGTAATTGTTATACCTTATAATATTTCCTTTATATAAATGCATTGATATAAAAATCCACAATTTGACTGTTATATTTTCTTAAATCAAAATCGATGTCTTGACCAGTCAACAGTTTCAGTCTGTTGACCGAAGCCGGACTTTTGATCGCTTGCCTGATTTTGATACGTTAAAAAATCGCGCCCATATCACATGATCTGCTGTCACCTGCACTACCAAATTGGCGACGTGAATTGTATTCAGATAAAATGGAGCGTATTTAACAAAACTGAAAGAGTCAAATTCTATGAATGTAGTACAGATGGATATACCAATAAGACAAAACACATTGGACTTGAAAAGGTATGACAAAACAGTTAAAGACTGGGTCTTCAAACAACAGCTTCAAAAATAACATAACTAAGCAGTCATATAAATAAGAAATACAACCAGCTCACACTTATATCCGCTTCGATTTTAAGATATCCGTATTTTAAATGTTTTGTAACATATTATTTGTATTAATGTACATGTATAAGCTTATGAACAACTTGTATTAAAAACGAACATAGATTTCTCTATGTCTATTTATGTGTGTTTGTATGCACTTTTACGACATATTTCAATTCTAACTGCAAAACCCAATATTACTCTCCAAGAGCCGCTTCGAATGTTCATAACCCTTACCGAATTAGAACATGGTCAGACTTTATATTTGTCTTCATTTTATATCTCGCTATCGCTCGGTATAAAATATTGACAAATATAAGGTTTGCCTATGTTCAAAGCTGCATAAAGTCCGCTTTTAATAATCTATTTCTTAATTTTTAGTTTGAAAATTCAAAGAGAATGTGAAAGACATGTGATTGGAGAGGACTTGGCGTTCTAAAATGAAACTTTTTGTATGTAGCATTTCCTGGTGTATTGTGATCTATGCATAGTTCGTTGATGAGGCACTTATGTGATTAATTAGTACTTCATAACTTCTGTCAGTTAATTATTAAAACAAAAAGCGATTCAAATATAGAAATCTTTTAATCACAAATGCACAACAAACAATGTGAAACAAAATCATATCTAAATCATTCAAATGAAACAAAAACTTGCAAGATATGGCAAAACCATTTGCATTTTCTAGTTTAAGAATTTAGATAAATATATACAAATTATGTACCAAAATAGTGGTATTATGCCAAACGTTTTCTAGCAGGGATGCCTATTTCAGACTTTATATGGAATGTCAGTTTTTCCTAACTAATTGTATTCTTGCACGTAGGGAGTAGCATTATTGTTGCCTTGACGAAATATATTTAATTATTAATACAGTACGTGTTTTAGTAGTTTCCTATATATTTACATGAAATGGCGAATAAAACTAATAGTTTTTAGCCTGAGCCTGCATCGCTTAAATGACAAATTACTTGTTACATATCCTAACTACAAATCATTCAGACATTATCTCAATAAACATATAATCAAAGAACAATTCTGAAATCCCAACCCTATCCATCGTGCTTTCACTAGAACTGCCTGGTCACATTAAGTTGGATGTGAAGCTGAAATAGCATTGAGTGAAATGATGAGATTTTGTTTGTCAAGATTGGTTTAATTTTCTTAAATAGTGTAAAGAAAGTATCAAATAAAGTGTTTCCCTATTGGGTCTTTTGAATAGCTATGTTCTCCAATGACAGCCCTGTTTTGTCAGATGCAATTGAAATGACCAATAGTTGAGAAACACCTTCAATACATCATTCAAATAACTTTTAGTTAAATTTGCTAAAATTTTCTTTCGTAGAAGATAATGAAAGTGATGCTTTTCCAATAGTGCATAATTCTAAACTTTTCTCCGTCATGGCAATCAACAAAATCAGTTATTTTTAAAGACATTCCATACACTATAGTTTAGTTAGATTTCCTTCAATACTTTCAGATCAGATGATTAAAAAATATCCTATAGAGTCCAATGTTGAAATTTGTTCCGCACTGGCGGCGTCGTGTTGAGTGGATCGGAAAATGAACAGTTTTTGCAAAGGATCACCCATACACCATTCCGTAAAGTTTGGTTGTAATTTGTTCTACAGGATGTGAAAAGCTAATAGACAGACGACAAGTGATTTCAAAAGCAGTTTTTCTAGTAAATAAATTCAACGGCATTAAAAATTTAATATACAACAAATAAATAAACTTCATATTTTAAATTGATCTCAACATAGGAAAACTAAAATATATGTACAGTAATGACACATAACAAAACAGTCTATTCCAAAAGAAATAATTGAAGCACATATTTTACAATTCTAAGGTTTATTATAAGCATTTTCATGTATTCCACCCAACAATATGTTAATGAAAATATTGATAGAATTAATAAATGAAAGATAAATCTTTTCAAAATATGCATAGGGCTATCTTAAAAAATGAAGTTACCAAACATGACTGCAGATATTTTTCAAGATCGTGATGCAAGTTTTTTTTCTATTTGTGTTATTTCGTTTTCCTTGTTTTATTATAAAAATATGTTCCATTCATTTTATGCTCCTGATAGTCAATAAAAATATATATTGTTTGAAAAAGAACAAAATCCAAGGAAAAATAATACACTACGGGTAATTAGTATTTTCTAGAATGTTCATATTAATTGAAAAATAGAAGGTTAATGGGCATTCCTAAGCAGAAGAATTATTGAAGGGACGGTATCATTGTAAGCTTCCGTCCACGTGAAAGGGTGCGATTTTAAATACAATAAGTGCCAGTGAAAAGTAGGACAGTTAATATTTATTTGTATACAATAGATCTCAATAAATAGTTCACTTAACTTTCATATGGGGGAATTTTGTATAAAGGATGGCCATTCTTCAGGCTTTCTTGTCTATATATCTGTGACTTCAGGAACACTCTTATTTTATCTATCATCATGCATTGTAAAATTATTCACACTGAACCTCATTTTTTGTTTCTTTCCAAATATTGTGAAATTGTAAATATCTCTTCATTGTTGAAAGGTTTATTGCCTTAATTCAAAGTGAGTGGAAAATCTAGGAAACCTAGGTCCCCGGCAAAATTTTAGGCGCTTATACCTCAAAAAAGTTCGCAATGGTTTGCTTGAAATAATATGTGATCGATGTTTTAATAAATAAAGATATCGTTTTTAAGCCTTGCTATTATTAACCTGAGGAAAGTTTAAAATGATAAGTTGTTAAAATTTCCGATTTCTGTAAAAATACGCACATGCCATGACTTCATAATCTACATTATCCGCGTACATTTTTTTCTTTCCAGTTTACATTAAAACAAATGAGTTATTGTGTTGCAAAATTTGGAAACCCTACTACGAACTTATATATGATCATAATTTGATCAGGCCAAGATTAAACCCAGAACGTATTTCCAAAAGCGACTCTAAAAAACACTAAGAATTATAAATAAAATATTTGCCAATGGGTCACTTTGTATAGGGAAACACATTTATTAAATACACATGTATTGGTATAAATTCAAAGCACTGCAGTTGCGCCCAGATGACCCGGCTTCCAGGTCACCAATTCGACATCTACTATTCAGCTTACCCACTATTCATTTTTTGACATTGATTCGTATTTTTAATTGAAATGGTGAAGTTTGCTCGAATCGAATCATGCCCGATTCTTTTTTTTTGTATCAATTTAAAAGGATACCAGACAAAATTTCATATTAAGACTTATAAAGTAATGTCGCACAAAAATGACAATTAACCTGAAACGCTACAACACATTCAGTATAAAGCTTAACAGTGTTCATTAATTAGAGATTCCCTCTCAGAAAATTGATGTATTGATTTTTTAATATAGTATCAGAACTTTAGTCCGGTTTGAACAAGACTCAGAAGTCCCGTATTGATGCCTTTTTCTTTCAATTTCTAGATTTTAACTATCTACCTCCCTACTTTTGTATTTGTTTTCCCATATGATTTGACCTTTTAAAGAGGGTATAACCCCCTTTTTGGACTCGGAACTTCGATCTTATTTTGGACGTACTTAAGACTTTACCACCTGAGTCCGTGGACTCCAAAGCCTCAAAAGTCCAAGAACTCTGTACTTGTACTTCAGGTTTAAAAAGAAATAATTAAACAATGGACTCTGGACTTTGTCTCTAATTTTTGTGAACTCTGGAACACTTGGATCAAAGATATAGTGGGGTAATACCTTTTTTTAATCATTAGACAATTGTAAAGTGGATTAGTGCTTTTTCTGTATATACAGATGGGTGCAGACGCAACGTTCCAAAAAGTGCACTTAAAGTGCATTTGAAGTGCACTTCGCGTTCTCTTAGCTGTCGCGAAGTTCACTCTTTTGGAATAGGTAGCTATTCCATGACAGGTATTATCGCGTTCACAAGTGAACTTCAAGTGCACTTGAAAGCTGTCGCGAGGATCACTACTTAAAACGAGGTTATCTTATATATATATATATATATAGTTAGATCGAATTTTAAGCGATA
>MJUU01031687.1:0-10597 GCA_002080025.1 Modiolus philippinarum | reverse complement strand
TAGTCCTATGTGTGTTTGTTATAAAATCTTTATCATGTACACCTTATTTATATACTTCATCAGAAGTTTGTAGTCCTGTGTGTGTTTGTTAAAAAATATTTACCATGTACACCTCATTTACTTAATTCATCAGAAGTACATAGTCCTATGTGTGTTTGTTATAAAATCTTTACCATGTACACCTCATTCATATACTTCATTTATATAATTCATCAGAAGTTTGTAGTCCTACGTGTGTTTGTTAAAAATATTTACCATATACACCTCATTTATGTAATTCACTAGAAGTATGTAGTCCTATTTGTGCTTGTTATAAAATCTTTACCATGTACACCTCATTTATATAATTCATCAGAAGTTTGTAGTCCTATGTGTGTTTGTTATAAAATCTTAACCATGTACACTTCATTTATTTAATTCTTCAGAAGTATGTAGTCCTATGTGTGTCGTTATAAAATCTTTACCATGTACACCTCATTTATATAATCAGAAGTATGTAGTCCTATGTGTGTTTGTTATAAAATCTTTTACCATGCTACACCTGTTTTATATAATTCACCAGAAGAATATAGTCCTATGTATGTTTGTTATAAAATCTTTACCATGTACACCTCATTTATATAATTCACCAGAAGTATGTAGTCCTATGTGTGTTTGTTATAAAATCTTTACCATGTGCACCTCATTTATATAATTCATCAGAAGTATATAGTCCTATGTGTGTTTATTATAAAATTTTTACCATGTACACCTCATTTATGTACCTCATTTATATAAATCATTAGAAGTTTGTAGTCCTATGTGTGTTTGTTAAAAAAATATTTACCATGTACTTCTCATTTATGTAATTCACCAGAAGTATATAGTCCTATGTGTGTTTGTTATAAAATCTTTACCATGCACACCTCATTTATATAATTCATCAGAAGTATAGAGTCCTATGTGTGTTTGTTATAAAATCTTTACCATGTTACACCTCATTTATATAATCAGAAGTATAATGTCCTAAGTGTGTTAGTCATAAAATCTTTAGCATGTACACCTCATTTATATAATTCATCAGAATTATGAAAAAGAAAGGAAATGGGGTAAATGTCAAGGTGACAACATCCTATGTAATCCTATGTGTGATTGTTATAAAATCTTTACCATGTTGCACCTCATTTATATAATTCATCAGAAGTTTGTAGTCCTATGTGTGTTGGTGATAAAATCTTAACCATGTTACACCTCATTTATATAATCAGAAGTATGTAGTCCTATGTGTGTTTGTTATAAAATCTTTACCATGTACACCTTATTTATATAATTCATCAGAAGTATTTTGTCCTATGTGTGTTTGTTATAAAAATTTTACCATGCTACACCTAATTTTTATAATTCACCAGAAGTATATAGTCCTATGTATGTTTGTTATAAAATCTTTACCATGTACACCTCATTAATATATTTCACCAGAAGTATGTTGTCCTATGTGTATTTGTTATAAAATCTTTGCCATGTACACCTCATTAATATAATTCATCAGAAGTATATAGTCCTATGTGTGTTTGTTATAAAATCTTTACCATGTATACCTCATTTATATAATCAGAAGTATGTAGTCCTATGTGTGTTTGTTATAAAATCTTTACCATGTACACCTCATTTATATAATTCATCAGAAGTATATAGTCCTATGTGTGTTTGTATAAAATCTTTACCCTGTACACCTTATTTATATAATTCATCGGATGTATGTAGTCCCAAGCGTGTTTGTTATCAAATCTTAACCATTTTACACCTCATTTATATAATCAGAGGTATGTAGTCCTATGTGTGTTTGTTATAAAATCTTTACCATGTACACCTCACTTATATAATCAGAGGTATGTAGTCCTATGTGAGTTTGTTATAAGATCTTTACCATCTTACACCTCATTTATATAATTCATCAGAAATATATAGTCGTATGTGTATGTTATAAAATCTTTACCATGTACACCTCATTTATATAATTCATCAGAAATATGTAGTCCTATGTGTGTTTGTTATAAAATCTTTACCATGTACACCTCATTTATATAATTCATCAGAAGTTTGTAGTCCTATGTGTGTTTCTTATAAAATCTTTATCATGTACACCTTATTTATATACTTCATCAGAAGTTTGTAGTCCTATGTGTGTTTGTTAAAAAGTATTTACCATGTACACCTCATTTATATAATTCTTCAGAAGTATATAGTCCTATGTGTGTTTGTTATAAAATCTTTACAATGTACACCTCATTTATATACCTCATTTATATAATTCATCAGAAGTTTGTAGTCCTATGTGTGTTTGTTAAAAAATATTTACCATTTACACCTTATTTATGTAATTCATCAGAAGTATGTAGTCCTATTTGTGCTTGTTATAAAATCTTTTTCATGTACACCTCATTTATATAATTCATCAGAAGTTTGTAGTCTTATGTGTGTTTGTTATAAAATCTTTACCATGTACACCTCATTTATATAATTCATCAGAAGTATGTAGTCTTATGTGTGTTTGTTATAAAATCTTTACCATGTACACCTCATTTATATAATCAGAAGTATGTAGTCCTATGTGTGTTTGTTATGAAATCTTTACCATGCTACACCTCATTTATATAATTCACCAGAAGAATATAGTCCTATGTATGTTTGTTATAAAATCTTTACCATGTACATCTCATTTATATAATTCACCAGAAGTATGTAGTCCTATGTGTGTTTGTTATAAAATCTTTATCATGTACACCTTATTTATATACTTCATCAGAAGTTTTAGTCCTGTGTGTGTTTACCATGTACACCTCATTTATATAATTCACCAGAAGTACATAGTCCTATGTGTGTTTGTTATAAAATCTTTACCATGTACACCTCATTTATATACTTCATTTATATAATTCATCAGAAGTTTGTAGTCCTATGTGTGTTTGTTAAAAATATTTACCATTTACACCTCATTTATGTAATTCATCAGAAGTATGTAGTCCTATTTGTGCTTGTTATAAAATCTTTACCATGTACACCTCATTTATATAATTCATCAGAAGTTTGTAGTCCTATGTGTGTTTGTTATAAAATCTTAACCATGTACACCTCATTTATTTAATTCTTAAGAAGTATGTAGTCCTATGTGTGTTTGTTATAAAATCTTTACCATGTACACCTCATTTATATAATCAGAAGTATGTAGTCCTATGTGTGTTTGTTATAAAATCTTTTACCATGCTACACCTCTTTTATATAATTCACCAGAAGAATATCGTCGTATGTATGTTTGTTATAAAATATTTACCATGTACACCTCATTTATATAATTCACCAGAAGTATGTAGTCCTATGTGTGTTTGTTATAAAATCTTTACCATGTACACCTCATTTATATAATTCATCAGAAGTATATAGTCCTATGTGTGTTTGTTATAAAATTCTTACCATGTACACCTCATTTACATAAATCATCAGAAGTTTGTAGTCCTATGTGTGTTTGTTAAAAAAATATTTACCATGTACTTCTCATTTATGTAATTCACCAGAAGTATAGAGTCCTATGTGTGTTTGTTATAAAATCTTTACCATGTTACACCTCATTTATATAATCAGAAGTAAGTAGTCCTAAGTGTGTTAGTCATAAAATCTTTACCATGTACACCTCATTTATATAATTCATCAGAATTATGAAAAAGAAAGGAAATGGGGTAAATGTCAAGGTGACAACATCCTATGTAAATCTATGTGTGATTGTTATAAAATCTTTACCATGTTGCACCTCATTTATATAATTCATCAGAAGTTTGTAGTCCTATGTGTGTTTATGATAAAATCTTAACCATGTTACATCTCATTTATATAATCAGAAGTATGTAGTCCTATGTGTGTTTGTTATAAAATCTTCACCATGTACACCTTATTTATATAATTCATCAGAAGTATTTTGTCCTATGTGTGTTTGTTATAAAATCTTTACCATGTTACACCTCATTTTACCAATCAAATCACATTTATTAGGTTTATATCAAATGCGTTTTTTGATGCGTTTATTCAGGTCTCCATTCAAACAAAATAAGTTTTTTCAACAGTTTGTGTTCTTTTAGGACTATACACTCGAAGTACTTCACTGTTTTTCAGCGTAATGTATTGTCATAGTGTGTCTTTGCAGAGAAATATAATGACTAAATCTTCTACTGCATATATCACATTTATAGGATTTATCGCCCGTGTGTATTCTCATGTGTGTTTTTAAGCAACCCTTTGAACTAAATCCTTTACTACACATATCACATTTATAGGATTTATCACCAGTGTGTATTCTCATATGTCTATTAAAGTTACTATTTGAACTAAATCCTTGACTACATATATCACATTTATAAGGTTTTTCACCTGTATGAATTCTCATGTGTGCCTTTAGGTCAGACCTACTCCTGAATCCTTTATCACATTGAGTGCATATCAATAAGGTTTATAAATTCCTGAATCTAAAATTTAGGCAAAACAAATCAAGACCTATCAAGGAAAATAATACAAAGATGTATTTTTTTTGCATGGGACCAGACAACGAGTATTGTGGCTAAGTTTGGTTCTAATTACCTCAATAGTTTCGGGAAAGAAAATCTCTAAATGTTCAACACAGAAACCAAGGTAAAAACTATGTATGGTTCCCGATGGCGGTCATCTTGTTTGAGTTGAGAACCCGAAAAAAAAATAGTTTATGTAGGGGACCATCCAAGGCCCATATCGGCCAAGTTTGGTTCCAATTGACCGAGTAGTTCTAGAGGAGAAGATCTTTAAAGAAAAGTTTACACCGGATTGACGAAGGACGGACGAACGACTGACGAAAATTGGTGACAAAAGCTCACCCTGGTTAAAGCCTGGTGAGCTAAGAGGGAAATATATAGCGAGCAGAACAAAATGCATGGTAATATTTGCAATATATACTGAAGCATTTCTAAAAGACTAGTAGAAAAATACAGAACCGGTCAGCAGGAGTTGCCGATAACAAAAGAAAAGCATTATGACTCAATAACCGAAAATGGCAAAGTCTAAAGACAGCATAAATACCGGGAAAAATAAAAAAATGCATCATTCACCTCTTCAATATACATGTACATTGAAACATTAATACAAGTTAAGTTTTGTTGAAGTGTACCTAGGAGATTAGAAGGAGTTTTGATAATGGAGGAATAACCCTAAAAACATTTTATGACTAGCATTGTCTTTGTTTTTCCTCTCACAAAAATATGTACCCTCCACTTCAATTTGTAAGCCAGAAAGGGTCATAACAACTTGACAATTTGTAAGCTAGTAAAGGTCATAACAACTTGGCAATTTGTAAGCCAGTGAAGGTCATAACAACTTGACAATATGTAAGCCAGTAAAGGTCATAACAACTTGACAATATTTAGGACAGTTAAGGTCATAACAGATTGACAATTTGTAAGACAGTAAATTTCATAGCAACTTGATAATTTTTAAGCTTGTTAAGGTCATAACAACTTAACAATTTGTTAGCCCGTAAAGGTCATAACAACCTGACAAATTATAAGCCCGTAAATGTCATAACAACCTGACAAATTGTAAGCCATTAAAGTTCATAACAACTTGACACTTTGTAAGCCAATAAAGGTCATAACAACTTGACAATTTGTAAGTCAGTAAAGGTCCTAACAACTTGACAATTTGTTAATCTGTAAAGGTCATAAAAACTTGACAAATTGTAAGCCAGTAAACGTCATAACAGATTGACCATTTGTAAGCCAGTAAAGGTCATAACAGATTGACAATTTGTAAGCCTGTAAAGGTCATAACAGATTGACAATTTGTAAGCCAGTAAAGGTCATAACAACATGACTATTTGTAAGCTTGTGAGGTTCATAACAACTTGACAAATTGTAAACCAGTAAAGATCATAACAACTTCACAATTTGTAAGACAGTAATTGTCATAACAACTTGACAATTTGTAAACCAGTAAAGGTCATAACAACTTGTCAATTTGTAAGCCAATAAAGGTCATAACAACTTGACAATTTGTAAGTCAGTAAAGGTCATAACAACTTGACAATTTGTAAGCCCATATCGGCCAAGTTTAGTTCCAATTGACCTAGTAGTTCTAGAGGAGAAGATCTTTAAAGAAAAGTTTACACCGGATGAACGAAGGACAGACGAACGACTGACGAAAATTGGTGACAAAAGCTCACCCTGGTTAAAGCCTGGTGAGCTAAGAGGGAAATATATAACGAGCAGAACAAAATGCATGGTAATATTTGCAATATAAACTGTAGCATTTCTAAAAGACTAGTAGAAAAATACAGAACCGGTCAGCAGGAGTTGCCGATAACAAAAGAAAAGCATTATGACTCAATAACCGAAAAGGGCAAAGTCTAAAGCCAGTAAATTTTATAACAACTTGACAATTTGCAAGCTTGTAAAGGTCACAACTTAACAATTTGTAAGTCCGTAAAGGTCATAACAACCTGAAATTTTAAGCCCGTAAAGGTCATAACAACCGGAAAAATTGTAAGCCAGTAAAGGTCATAACAACATGACAATTTGTTAGCCAGTAAAGGTCAAAACAACTTGAAAATTTGTAAGACAGTAATGGTTATAACAACTTGACAATTTGTAAGTCAGTAAAGAGCCTAACAACTTGACAATTTGTTGATCCGTAAAGGTCATAAAAACTTGACAAATTGTAAGCCAGTGAAGGTCATAACAGATTGACAATTTGTAAGCCAGTAAAGGTCATAAGAACATGACTATTTGTAAGCTTGAAAGGTTCATAACAACTTGACAAATTGTGAACCAGTAAAGATCATAACAACCTCACAATTTGCAAGACAGTAATGGTCATTACACTTGACAATATGTAAACCAGTAAAGGTCATAACAACTTGACAATTTTTAAGCAAATAAAGGTCATAACAACTTGACAATTTGTAAGACAGTAAAGGTCATAACAACTTGACAATTTGTAAGCCAATAAAGGTCATAACAACTTTACAATTTGTAAGTCAGTAAAGGTCATAACAACTTGACAATTTGTAAGCCAGTAAAGTTCATAACAACTTGACAATTTGTAAGTCAGTAAAGGTCATAACAACTTGACAATTTGTAAGCCAGGAAAGGTTATAGCAACTTGACAATTTTTATGCCAGTAAAGGTCATGACAACTTGACAATTTGTAAGTTTGGTAAGTTCACAACAACTTGACATAACAACTTGACATTTTGTAAGCTTTTAAATGTCAAAGCAACTTAACAATTTGTTTGCCCGTAAAGGTCATAATAACCTGACAAATTGTAAGCCAGTAAAGGTCATAACAACTTTACAATTTGTAAGCCAGTAGAGGTCATAAAACAAGTTTGCCGACTATTTCGAGAAATCAATATAAACAATAAAGCATTTCGTTAGATAATGTTATGAATTCACTTGATAGATGAGAAGTGCCGTCCAAAAACTCAACTTTGACAACTTACTTTTCAGACATAAATAGTCAAAACTTTTTTGGAAAATGAGCGGAGCTTTCAAACTTAACAATCTGCACAAATAAACAATGTGAAAAATAATCTTGTGAAGTTTTATTTCCCAACATTTTAAGAGAAAATGGAAAAAACACAATACGACCGACTATGCATGGGGTAAAAAAATTAGCTTAATTGTAACTACAATTGTATTTTTTGACAATAACGAATGCCACGTGGCCCACATACAAGCACATTCGCATTTTTTTTTAAATCGGAAGGAACCATGGCTTTGTGAATAAATGACTAGGCAAAGTGCTGCATAGTGCGGTCGTATGATCTTGTGGACATTATAAATATGTAAATCTGTTGGCAAAACTGCAGAAGCTCTATTCAAAAAAAATACGCTTATTCAAATTGAAATTATATCTACATTAAATTGCGAGAAAATTATAATTATTATTGTTAACTGAAAATACGGCAGTTCTATCAAATTTTCAAAACATTCACGATGGAAATAAACAAATCAAAACGGAGGTAAATAATCAAATACTCATTGAAAATGCACATAGTAATAAATATTCACAGATAAAAGCACCTAATAATCACTAGATAAAGGACAGAAACACTAAATTTGCCGGTTCAATGACTGACTGGTCAAAAAAAAATTTTGCGGGCCCGCAAAAAAAAAATTAAAAGGACATACATGTAGAGTTTTATGATCCCACAGCAAGCAGAAAAGCTGCTTATTTATATACCTCTATACCATCATCTCTCGGTTCCAGAGGTTCATGACAGAAATACAAAATAACTAAATACCGAAGTTACTGTGAATTTAGGTTCTGCATATAGGCATTTCGACAACTTAGGTCTCTTCAGTGCAGATAAAATCTTAAACTTTGAAAAGTATTCAATATGTGAGGTTACTCACTGTGTTTGAGACTGTACGTTGATCCCTAGATGTTTTGTTTTGGGGTTGACTTTTTGACCCGAACATCATGACATTTACCCAATTTCCCTTCTTTTTTTCATATATATATATATATATATATATATATATATATCACTGATAACCCAAAAATAAACAAGAAAAAGATTGTTGTTATTGATCCCCTTTGGGTCCTTGTCTCTTTGACACATTCCCCGTTTCCCTTCCTTTTCCTATTCAATGCATAAAAACTGAAATTTCTATACAACTCTATTCATATTGAAAAATAAAATGTCCAATTATATCACTACGTGTTTATCAAAGTTTTATCATGTTTATATCTATAAATGCAAACTTTACTCTGAACAACTGACAATGAATATTGCGCACTAACGTTGATTGATTGAATCAGTCTCTACAACGTATAAACCTTGATAAAATCAAATAAAATATGTGAAATGAATAAAAATAAAGTCGGGGATAATAAATAAGGGCACACCGGAAAGTTAAGGCACATGTCAATATCTTTGTTTACAATCTTAATTCAACGAACAATATATGAAGCGATAAAAATAAAAAAAATTAAATAAAAAAAAATTTAGAAACTTACTTTGTCCAAGATCTAATTTCTTAATGCGACAATAATCTGACGATTTCTTTGTCTGTTGTGTAGCCGAGGTACGTTTAAGATTATTTAACACGTGAACAGGTGAGTAAACAATTCATTTGTACGAAAGCCTATTGGGTATGGGACATGGTTATAAACTTGCATACAAAATTTCAAGTGGCAGTGATAGGTAGTTACTGAGAAAAAATGTTACGAAGAATTGTTTGCTATTACAGACAGACAGACAGACGGACAGAGTGATTCCTAAATACAACCGTGAGGGTATACCTATATTCCACCCCCCTTTTACTTCGTTCATGGGGGTATAAACTAAGTCGGTAAACAGGAAGTAGATGTCTGGCAAATCTGAAATCGCTACTTGCGGTATGGGACATGGTTATAAACTTGCATACAAAATTTCAAGTGGCAGTGATAGGTAGTTACTGAGAAAACTGTTACGAAAAATTGTTTGCTATCACAGACAGACAGACAGACGGACAGACGGTTTCTCTTAAGGTCACTCTACGATCTTCCAGTTGTTCGAAGTATATCATAAGATTTGTCAAAATCTCGATAATCGCATATCCAATATTGTAATATGTTATGATATATCAAAAATTTTTGATAGCGTGTGACATGCCTGTTTAAAATTAAAAGTAAAATCATATGGAGTATCAGTACTCCTATTAAATTGGTTGGATGATTAATGACAAAAACATTCCCTTTGTATAAACTCTGAAAGATAATATCTTAGGCCAGTTAGTGCTGGTGCAACTCATTAGTGCTGGTGTAACTCAAGGTTCTGTTCTTGATCACTACTTTTCCTTTTATATACTAATAATGTAACAGGTAATGCGCCGAACCTAGCAAGATTATTCACTGACCATACTTCACCAATGTCAGTCAGAAACCCGGTTGACTAAAATTATCTACCCTTTAAATTAGGAACTCTTCAAAATCTAGCCAAAAACTTGTACCTCCAAAATAGACGCGGCAGTTTGGGCAGGTCCTGAAAATGTTACTGTAACATTAAAAAATCGTTAAATACCGGGATTATAACAAACAGATAAGATAGCAAGTATTTTTTCTTTCAATCTCATTATTACAGAAGACGATGAAAGCAAAAATGACATTACAAAATAGGAGTTGAAGTCGTTGTTATGTCGACCCGGCAGGCAATTATTAACAACTGGTCGATGAAAAAAAAATCGCAAAAAATTCAAGTCTGATTGTGGGAAAAAAAGCATGCATTCGTTCGACCGGCCTTTCCGATGTAAATTCAAGAGTCGATTTTCAAAAAAAATCGAAGCATATGCCAGAAATTGGTACAGTTTAGAAAATCCGTTGTTAGGGTGAAACCAGGGAGACAATTGTTTTGTGTACATTTTCAAAAGGGTGTGTTTGACTTGAAAAAAACTAAATCGTGCTTATTTTTTTCACTTTTGAATGGCATTGAAATTAAAATTTTATGCTGTAATGAGTTCGTATAAGGTAGTCAGAACACTAACTTTTATTCAATGGGATATATTACGTGACTGCACCGGATACTCATGTAACATACTGGTTGGATAAAGGGACACGACAT